>CM017566.1:37663420-37668420 GCA_007844125.1 Sinonovacula constricta
TTATTGTTAAGTATTTACCAATCCTGAAATAGTACACCCTTTCTTTATCAAACTTGCCATCTATCTTTCTCTTTTTGTTTCTATGCACATTCTCAGATAAAATAAAGATACAAGTAGCTCAACCAAACACTCCGCCTACCTTTGCAAGGACATCCTTCAGTCGACCATGTTCATTCTCAAACTCACGTTTCTCTTTCTCAAGGTTGGCTTGCGCACTCTGGAGTTCCTGGATACGCTCCTCTTGACTTTTGCACTCTTCAGCCATCTTTTTTATCGTGTTGTTTTGTTCCTCCTCGACTTTCTGGTGCTGCATCAATGCAATATTATGGATAATTAGTAAATACAGTTCTGGAACCGTAACAGTTGTCACACGATACGATGTACGTACGGTACGATTACGTTCAATGTACGATACCATGTGCGTTTTTTACACGATACCATACACGTTACGGTTCGATACCATACACGATATGCATTACGATAGAAAATCTACACGTTACGATGCGATACGGTGTACGCTTAGATACAACATACTGTACCGTTTCCGTTTACGTCACGTTACACGAAATACCATGGCAAATGCGGCATGCTGTTAAAGTAAAGGTTCAATCAGCCTATTTATACTGTACCAACTCGGTTTAGTCAAAATCGTTCTGTCCCAATCGGCCCACTTCCAGCGTATATAGGCGGTAATGTTTTCACATCTTTCAAATGAGACAATACAACTATTTCCGTCTAAATGGTAAAATGTGTAGGCAAATGATAAGTAAGTGACGCCAATATGATAGCCTGCTTAAACATTGAACAAGTGTGTAAAAAGGTACCATGTTAAGACAAATTAATTTAAATCTGTAATTTCCTAACATTCTTACACCACTCTTCTATACACGTATATTTCAATTTTCTGCCTCTATTCCCCGCATCCGTATCTGCGTTTTAATGAAGTGAAATTTCACAGCCAGATTATGTGTGCTGGGATCTTCATACATGTATGACATGCCTTCAGACCGGATGCAGGTGTTGTGCACTACAGATAAATGACCACTTCCCGTCTAATTTGAATAGAAACGTTGTGTCATAAAAGTGGCAATCTGTGTGGGGGCTTATAATCGCTCGCGTGATTTGTAGGTACATGTACCGAATAACCTACATAAATGGACTAGCTGCTAGAAAATAAATAACAATTATATACATTACATATGTAAGACAAGAAAGATGGTTTAGTGGTCGGTCGGGCCCCGGGCGTCCAGACATCAAAACATAACTAACAGTAGGGTCTAAACGATCTACCGCAACTACTCATTAAATACCAAGCTTATTAGCTACACAGGTCCCTAAAAAGGTGCACCCCTTCCCCACTATTTCACAATTTCGTTAGGGGAAGAGGTAAGCCGAAAACAGGGAACCTTCGTATGGTGAAAAATAAATAAACAAATACCAGTAGAACCTAGTGTCAGGGGATAGAGCCAGGAATCAGGGAGTGGAATTCACTCAAAACATGCTCAATCCCCTTTAAGATCCAAAAATTACCAAAATTATATCATTTTTCCAGTAAATGTGTACATAAACTGGGTACCTAATTAGGGCCCACTTTAGGCGATATTTTTCGGAATATACACATTTAAGCCATGCATGGGCAACATGGCGGGGTCATGAAAAAGCCCTCAACAGAGCGAGTAGACCCTTATTAAACTAGTTCCAACAACAACAAATAAATAACATCAGAAACATACCATTGTCTCATACTCAACCCTTTTTCAAGCACTATTAAAATAAAAATTTGGTAAGGAATAGTAGAATATGGGTCAATCGGGAAAAACTTAGCAAACTAAAAAGATAGAAACAGAGCTATTAAATAATAATTATATTATTATGAGACAAAATTGGACTAACAACCGACAAATTAACACCTCCACTTAATCCTTTCCATGTAGGTAATAATTCCATTAACATTAAAACAAATTTTGAAGACGTAATCGACGTAATTGATAAGAATATTTCCTTAGTTAAACTCAACTCAAATACTGAGTACTGAGATATCGCTACCCACATCACATCTACACCGACGGTAGCAACGATACAAACAAAATGTTATAGGAGCATGAGTTGTTATGATTGAAAATCAACAGAATAAATAAACAAGGCCAAAATAAAACTAAGCACTAGACATTCTATATTTAAATGCGAACTGTTAATTATAACCCATAAAATGTGTTCCAATAGAACAAAATTGCCGATCAACAATAAATATTTACCCCGGCTCTCTTATTTATTTACAAGCATTTCAGACAATTTACGGAAAGAATAGACAAGAACTAATCAAAGAAATATATAGATTAATATACTAAAATACAAATGTCAAGCAAAATCTCTAATATGAATTTGGAGATTGGAACTCACCATCATAATATAGCCTATGATTAAATATTACTAGACTCAGACTCGGATCCAGCTACCTAGGTGAAGAAAGTAAATCCCCCCCCCCCGCCCCCGACAAAGCAGAACTAATAATACGCGCTCTTAATCTGTTTTAGAATAAATGCATTTCATAAAATATTTAATTAATAATATAGGATAACACCTATATAAACTGAGTTAATACAATGTCCTACCGATATCATATCCAAATCAAACAATAACAAAAGATTCAAAACCCACAAGACACGTGATGGGGTGAAATCTATTTAAAATCTAAACATTCCTAATAAACCCATTCTCTGATTGGCTGGACCCCAATTTGGCGGAAGATTATGACTGCTCTTTGTTTAAAGGCATTACACCTCTAAGAAACTGTTTCTTAAAATGTTTAACCATTGAAATGTTTTCTACTCCTGATTAGAGCTGGCACTGTTTGAACTAAAAGTGAACATGAAATCGGATGATTATGAACAAATAATACATTCAGTTACACACTAGTTACGAGGATGTTTTAAAGTGAAAAAAGTACGGAAAAAGTGTGTGAGTAGTGAAGCTTGGATTGGTAATTCAGATAGTTTAGTATATCGTATATAATATATATTTTAGTAGAGAATTAAATGTATTTAATGTATTTAATATCGTCTAGGTATTAAAGTGTTGCATTTTTGTTAAATCTGCCTTTACCCGCTGGTACAAAAAGCAAAGACACGTGTGAATAATATAGGTCTTTGTAGCTAATCTCTTGCTATTGTGTGCTGCCTTAACCAAAACAGCACGGGGTTAAAGTATTTCTCTATGTCACAGTAAGGACAGTTCCTATTGGTGAACTTGCATTCTTTACCAGGGTAGCTTGATCCTAGTTTTAATTAAAAAAAACTATTCTTAACTAACGATATTGTGGCAGTAAATATTGAACTTAGAGTCCTACCAACATATCCGAATATCTAAAGTTGTGCGTTATTTTATATATTTATTTTATTAATTATAGCTCTTTCTCCATGGCTTGGTACCCACCCTAGTTGTATAAGGACATTGAGGTTTTTTGACAGAAGACTGTAAAGACTATATATGTCTGCTGACTTGCTTGATTTTGCAATGATTAGATATAATATCATTTTCTATTGTTACCCCAACGATATTCTTTTCAGTATCCATACTGCCGTCAAGGTACATGCTGATGTGCGCCAGATATTTTAGGAGAGTATGTTAATAGCTTCATCATCCTATAAAGACTTACAAAGGACCATTTCGTTATAAGAGGAAATCGATTTAAGAACAGACCAATTAACACCCCCGGTCAACACGTTAAGGATCAAACCAATCAACATAACGAACGGCTAAAAATCCTACTTCCTTTAAGATTAGTGGTGTCATAAAAGTGTCACCAATTAATTGGATCTAACACACGTGCACGTGATTGGCAGGGCGGGAAAAGGTACGGAAATTAAGAAGGAATGATGACAGATGTTTACTGTTATTTATGATACTAGCACATTGTTTTGACAAACACATTCACACCTTAAACGTTTGATCCCATCACTTGTAGAAGAATAGTTATATTCATTTGTTTGCTTCACTTGTGAACGTACTTTTATTGAATTTTCGCCGAGCACTGAATTGCTTTTATTTATTTTTTTAAAATCGCATACATGTGTATAAAATTGACGGCGAATAATCGGCGAAGAGACTATATCAGTGTTGATTGTGCCCGGCGATGACAAAGGTAAGCTAGCTTTACAATTAACTAACTTGTCGGAATATCAGAGATGATTCTACACGGTCCAATTATTTATTAACAATGTTCATTGTATATAAGCCGTATCATTTGAATCCCATATTTGAGACAAACCTCTTTTCCATAACCTGACATAGAGCTAGATTGTGTTACAGCTAGTATTTTTTCCAGGTGTATGTTTATTCCAATTACGTCTTGCTGCTCTTTATTTTCCATAAAAGCGTGGGCAAATAACTAGAATCCTAGTTTTCACGAATATTTTCCTAAACGTCCATTCATATTCAATCTACGCATATTGTCATTCAAGTAAAAAGTTCGAAGGTGTGCAATATTAATTTGCTCATCGATTGTATGCATGTACCGGAAATGTAATACATGTATATAGTTTAGTTTCTGTTTAGAACCATACCTTCTTTTTGTATTTGTGAAGCATTTATTATGACATTTAAATTTCCTGTGAACATTTGTATGAGCATGATAATGTCATTAGAAAAATGTAACAATATATCTATCTTTGTATCAAAGAATTATGAGAAGGCACAGTGCAAGTTTACGATAGAAATACGCACGATATACGATGTTTTGGACAACTGGTACGGTGCCAAGACTGTAAGCATTTTATTCACCATTTTTATTATCTTTATATAGAGGATATGAATTATCGTTTTAAATTGTATTAAATTTACTTTACCAATAAATCCGTTTAAAACACGTGTCATACCTTAAACTACAATGTATATATTGAAGAATTATGACAAAGTCAAATGAATATAGGAACCTATGCAAAGTCTTGAAAGACAGAAGTCATAAGTAATCACATGCTAGAGAAATGTAAAAGGACACAGGT
>CM017566.1:37673420-37883420 GCA_007844125.1 Sinonovacula constricta
GCCTTTTAAAAATGATAATGATAAGTGATTTTAAAAGAAAGACTTATTTTAATACATAGTTTGGTTGATACATTTGATAATACAATGCAAATCCCTTTAGATTAAAAAAAAACAACAATAAACGAACGTTGAGATAGATAGATAGATAGATAGATAGATAGATAGATAGATAGATAGATAGATAGATAGATAGATAGATAGATAGATAGATAGATAGATAGAGATAGATAGATAGATAGATAGATAGATAGATAGATAGATAGATAGATAGATAGATAGATAGATAGATAGATAGATAGATAGATAGATAGATAGATAGATAGACAGGCAGACAGGCAGACAGACAGACAGACAGATAGGCATAGAGACAGATAGATAGACAGACAGACAGATTGATAGATAGATATTAAATTAAAATCATCGTTGAATTGCTGGAATAGACAAACGCAGAATGCCCGGTCTCAAAGTGCCGTGGTATCAAAGCATCGCAGCACTGGAATCACAACGTCTTGTTTATTGGCGATGCGAGGAACACCCAGTCATATGTATTGTTAAATATTTACCAAACCTGAAATAGTAAACCCTTTCTTTATCAAACTTGCCATCCATCTTTCTCTTTTTGTTTCCATACACATTCTCAGATAAATAAAAGATACAAGTAGTTCAACCAAACACTCCGCCTACCTTTTCAAGGACCTCATTCAGTCGACCATGTTCATGCTCAAACTCACGTTTCTCTGTCTCAAGGCTGGCTTTCGCACTCTGGAGTTCCTGGATACGCTCCTCTTGACTTTTGCGCTCTTTAACCATCTTTTGTATTGTGTTGTTTTGTTCTTCCTCGACTTTCTGGTGCTGTATCAATGCAATATTATGGATGATTATTAAATAAGCATTTTATTCACCATTTTTATTATCTTTATAAAGAGGATATGAATAATCGTTTTAAGTTGTATTAAATTTACTTTTACCAATAATTCTTTTTTTTAAATACGTTTCATGCCTTAAACTACATTCTATAACCTAAAGAATTATGACAAAGTCCCATGAATATTGGAACCTATGCAAAATTTTGAAAGACACAGGTCATAAATATTTACATCGAAGGGAAATATAAAAGAACACAGGTGTAATGAGTTAGTTAACAGAAATAGCAAACCCAATATGTTCCGCGTTGAAAGTGACCGACTAAAGTGTAAGCACAGGGTTTACAGAGCTCTAACCACGCACTTCCTGAGAGGTATCTCAAATGCAAGCAGGGGAAAAAACGGATGTATTTGAATGATAATGTCGAAGCGATGCCGTTTTCTCAGATAAGGTATGAAGTCGTTAAAAGTAAAGAGTGACGTGAATAATAAAAAATTCCACATGGCATTAAGATGAGACAGAATAAGTATTTCTGTTAGAAGACCAATGCAACATTGATGACGTTACATTAGTTTTACTTATTAATCAAGAAAGAACAATATGACAAGAGAATAATTTTAAATGGATTGGATTGGCTTGGATTAGCCGGCATTTTTTATCCATACTGTGCAGCGACATTTCTGTCATTATAGCACAGGGCCACTTATGAGGTGCCCAGGGACTGAAACCGGCCGGTCCATTATACTGACACCAACGAGTCAGGCGTAATGCTGTCCCCTTAGCCCGAGCGTTAAGAGAGAAGCCACTACTACCAACTTTAAAGTCTTTGATGTGAACCGGCCGGGATTTGAAGCCATGACCTCCCAATCCGAAAGCTGAAGCTCTTTGGCTTGAGCTTTTGCGGCTGGTAATTCCAAATGGTTGAAATATCATGTTCATGTCTATCCGGAAATGAAGAAACAAGGTCCCATGTCCATCAAAGGAAAATACACGTAACAATCCTTATAAGATTAAAAGATAATATCATAGATTGCACGTTTATCTATAAAAAGCTTCATGATAATGATAAGTGAAATTTTGAAAGAAAGGCTCGTTTTTATATTGTTTGCTTGATAAGTTTGGTAAGACGATGCAAACCCATTAAGATAAAAAAAATTATACCATAAAAACATTGATAAATGTAAAATTAGCTTTGAATTACCGAAAAAGACAAACTCTGAGTGCCCGGTCTCAAAGTGAATCGCAGCACTTTACCTTTAAATATTAACCAAACCTGTAATAATATACCCATTCTTTATCAACCTTGCAATCTATCTTTCTATTCTTGCTTCTAATCACATTCTCAAATTAATAAAATATACAGTTAATTTAAGAAAACACTCCGTCTACCTTGTCAAGGACCTTCTGCAGTCGGTCAATTTCATGGTCACTCTCACGTTTCTCTGTCTCAAGATTGGCTAGCGCACTCTGGAGTTCCTGAATACGCTCCTCGTGACTGTTGCGCTCTTCAACCATCCTTTGTATCGTGTTGTTTTGTTCCACCTCGACTTTCTGGATTTGCATCAATGCAATATTATGGATAATTAGTTAATAGGCATAGTTAATAGGATTTGTTTAATTATCTTAGTGAAAATGATTATGAAAAATCGTTTTAAATTTTATAACCTTTAATTTTACCCATAAATATGTTTAAAATACGTTTCATGCCTTAAACTGTATTCTATATATTAAAGAATTATGACAAAATCCCATGAATATTGGAACCTATGCAACATTTTGAAAGACACATGTCATAATGATTCACATGCAAGGGAAATATGAAAGAACACAGGTGTAATGAGTTAGTTAACAAAAATAACAAGCCCAACAGTTTTCGCGTTGAAACGGTCAGTCGCCAAAAGTGACTGACTAGAGTGTATACACCGGGTAAAGAGAGCTCTGAACACGCACTTCCTTTGAGGCTTCTCAAATGCAAGAATTTAAATTAAACGGACGATTTAAATAATATCTAAGCAATGGCGTTTTCTCAGATGAGGTATGACGTCGTTTCAAGAAAAGAGGGACGTAAATAATAAAATTTCCACTTGGCATTAAAATGAGACAGAAGAAGTATTTCTGTTAGAAGAGCCATGCAATATTGATGACTTTACATTAATTAAACTTTTGACTCAAGTAAAATATGATACGATAATAATTCTAAATGGTTGTAATATCATGTTCATGTCAAATACACGTAACTATCCTTATATGATTAAATAAATGACAACATAGTTACACGTTATTTCTGAAAAGCTGCAAAAAGGTTTGAAAAATGATAATTAATTTGAAGAGAATGGCTAATTATTATATATTGTTTGGTTGATAAATATGATAAGACAATACACAGTCCTAACATAAAATTTAACAACCATAAAAACATTGATCAGAATATATACGGGTTTTTGAATTGCCGAAAAAGGACACTGCACGGTCTCAAATTGCCGTGGTATCAAAGCCTTGCAGTACTGGATTCACAATGCCTCGTTCATTGGCGACGCGATGGACGTCTATATAATGCTATCCTTAAAGTTCTATTCTTTTTCAACAAGGATTTATAGAATTAACAAAGTTACTTTTGTTTCTGTCTGTTGATATCAAAATATTAACACACCTTTGCCGTGTCTCCTGTTGGTTTTCGTCCAGCTTCCATTCTGTCACTGATAAATTTAGTAACACATATAACAATACATGTACACATTTCAAGTTTTAAATTAAATTAGCTTCATTTTTCCAAGTTACCCTTTTTCTCTTAAACTTGAACTATTTGGGGATTTTTTTTGTAAATAATGTTCACATCATTATTACTCATAGAAATAATATATTGTACTGAATATTATTTTTAAATTACTACTTTATAGGATAATGTCAGACTGTGTGAACATTTCAATGCTCAAAATGAGGTAATCGTTTTTGTTGTAAAAATATTTTACTACTTAAATACAATGCAATACACATTGTTTATAGATATTAAGTACAGACAATGTAACATACATGTATAACAGTTGTGTCTTCTAAATGTTGTAATTTATGTAGAATTATTATTAAAAGACCAACATGTGTCCCTTCAACAAAGGCTTAGAAAATATTTCCTAAATAATTTAAGTGTCCTTAAAATACACTGTACTTCATATATACGAGGGTTGTCCCACTAAATCGTGGACTATGCAAATATGATTTTCATTTGACCTCCGATAGTTATAATATTCTAAAAAGTTCCTTCCCTCATTTAATTTAAGTAAAAGTATACAAGGATGATAAAACTAAATGCACAATTATTAGGTCTATGCATGCGTACCCGGCGCAACTCAAAATCACGCATTGAAATCATTGTCTGCATGCACGGTAAAACAATATTTTTTCACCCATGTTAGCGTTTAGCGCAAAAACGTTTCGTCTGCTTAAAGCAACGTTATTGTGACGTCATCACAAAAGATTTCGAAGACCAATTTTTTTTTGTCAAATGACATGCATTTGAATATTAATGTCGGTAACGTTAAGGCAAAGAAAGACGTGAGAAGAGTCAAATTCTACTGGGATAAGCAAGTCCAGTGTTCATCGGATATTAAGTTCTCAGTTGAAAATGTCGCATGTGAGCGCTCGGTGGGTTCCAAGATTATTAACGAAAGAAGGAAAACAGGCTCAGGTTTCAACGGCCAGGATATTTCTTTGTAAGGTTGAAAGTGACAGCTCGTTTCTGTCCCGTTTTATCACCACGGACGAGACCTGAGTTCACAAGCTATGAAGCCCATGGGACAAGGGTCATATTTAAAGACAACGCGCCCAGTCATACCGATGCCAGAGCACAGCTGAAAATCGATGTGCTGGGCTTATAGAAGGCTTTGCTTCCGCCATCCTCTCCGGACCTCGCCCCACTGGACTTTGCCTATTTTCCGCAGTTGAAATCACATTTTCGTGGTAAGCGTTTTTAGGACAGACAAGAGTTAATGCATGATATACAAAATTTTAATCGGTCATTGGAAAGTGAATGGTTTAGTGATATGTATCATAAGTGGGTAAAAAGACATCGGAAGTGGATCGCCCACAACGGAGAATACTTTAAAAAAGAAAAGTGAACATTAAGAGCGTGACGTTGACGGGTAAGTGTAGACGAACGGGTCCGCATACCGTATAGTATTTTCTTTTGCATTGAGATGCTATACTTATGTATATTGTCCTGAGATTTTTCATGGAAACCCACAATATGCGTATATTATATACTAGAAAATTGGAAACCTGGGCTATAAATACGTTTTTTTACGGTAAGTTCAGTCCAAGATTTATTGGGACAACCCTCGTACAAGACGGCGAATTACTTAGCCGCGCTAGTACTTTAATTAATACAATTAATTAAATATCTAAAAGCAAATGTTGTACTATTTTAAAAAGTGAAACAATGACGCCTATCAAAATAATATTTCAAATTTCAAAACAAAATAAGAAGTGCTTAATACAAAATCAACAGATTCATTCCTGACTTTCAAGATTTAGCAAGTTAAAAATATACTTTGCATTTTTTCTTATATATTCATCATTGCCACTTTTAAAAGGAAAAAGTACGATTCAACATTTCGTTCCCCATTGTACCAGGAAAAAAAGGAAATTTTCTCGTTTAAATCTATATTATGGACAAATAAAAAAACATTATATTCACATTCTATGGTAAAATTGTTATTACCCAAACAGAAGTCATATTTAAATTTTCAACTTATGATTGATACAACCAAACTTTGACATAGCTATTTTGAATTTCAATGACATTTCGAAGCCAAGCATACAGCATATATGTTAACACAAAGGCAAGGGTCCACGCTTTCTTAAAGCAATACCAGTGTGTGTTGTTTTACTTTCGCGTAGGCATCTCCTTCAAAAGGTGTTACGTGCAAATTCGATATAACTACAAACGCCATATCCCCAAACTTTTAACCATAACATAATATTGGTTTGATCATAGTGTCAAATAATTTAAATAAGCTGTTTTGTAGGAAAATATAAGGATTTTAGAAAATTGCCGTCTGTGCTAATGCAGAATTTTTCATGAGCACTGTTCCAATATAAAATAGGAGTAAATAACAACGGACAAAGTGAGGTTGTATTGACTTGCTGTCCTCTAAAATAAATGCTTTTGCTAAGATTTCAATCCTTCGCCATTTCCGAATACTATTATTTCGGTTATATCTAAGTATGATACTTTATTAACTTCAATTCCGGTTTTAAACAAAACTGATCTATATATTTTAGTTGACGTAGTAATTTAATTTTTAATTCAGCACAGTTTGCGATATCATCACCAAACATCTGACATATCATATCTGATATGATATTGTCAATACATATTCCCGTTACACTTAGTTCTGTTAACATACTTATTAAATCGTTGGTAAAAATGATGTTTACCTTGTCCCCATTCCGATATCAGGAATCACGAGTTTTGAAAGACAGAATTGACAGAATGGTTAGATTTGTTCACGCTCGACCCTTTATAAATCTTAGCACTATATTGAAAATTAGTATACATGAATTTAAAAAAAAAAACATTACGAAAATTGTCCTTTATGCCTTTACTTAATAAAGAATGAAATTATTATTCGTGGTTGATTTTATCAAATGGCCTTTTTAAATCCACATATAAAACATACGTTTGCCCTCCTGTTTAGAAAGGTAATTCTGAACAGCAGCTTGCATCAAAAGACATTACTAACTGAAGAATACCTAAGTCTAAATCCTGAATGTGATTCGCTTCCTGATGTTTGTGCCCCGTTATAAAGTATTGTGTTAATAACTCTGTAAGAGGGATTCCTCGATTATATCGGTGGGTCCAGACTTATGTACTGAACATATAATACTTTCACAGCAAGTTTGTGGCTAATAACCAAATATCTATTATATGGATAAACAAGTCTTACAAAAGTAGAGTTACTTCGCTTATTTACGCCTTACAGAATACTGCTGGATTTCCATCTATGCCACTATTTTTGCGATTATGCAAGTTCAAAATTCCAGACCATACTTCTTCGTAGGTAAATCATGCATTCCCTTTGTCATATGAACTATATTTACCACGGTTAGAAGAGCTTATATGAAATTGTTCAGTATCACTATCAAACAACAGTGTACTAAACTGTTTAAGCCATTCATTACAAGAAATAGAATCGTCTATAGTTTTAGCTTATCCTGCGTTTTAAATTAGTTTCCGCATGGCAGAAGGGGTGCTTTGAACTTATTTATTCCAAATGAGTTTTTAATATTACTTCTTCTTTGACAAAACTCTTTTCTTAATATATTTCCTTTGGTTTTATATAACAAAAATTCCGGATGTAAATTTGACAGTCGAAATTTACGAAAAGTATGATATTTGTCAGCATAAAGTTTATCACATTGATCATCCCACCATGGAGGTTGTAGTTTCATCGTATATGTCGTACTAAGATACAAGAACCAGATTCATACTAAAGACTGGTCAATTTTCCTACTGCCTTATATACATCATTTCATTAGAGTATAGACAAGTGCATTGTAAAAGACTTTGTAAATTGCTGATAAATTTGTCTTTTAAAGCCTCCTGCCATCGATAGTTAGTGATTGCTGTTTTTGTGTCTTCTTGTAAAGCAATATCATTTATCAATAACATTTTTTTTAATTATCATATAGAAATGTACATTTAATTGGAAACTGATCAGAACAATCGTTATCTAGAACACAGCAATCGATAATATTCTCAATTATTGACCCAGCACACTTAACCCATCGCTAGCACGGCAAGTAAAATTTGCTTCATGATAACTGGAATCTACCATTCAAAATATGGGTGTCAAAGATACAGAAGGGGCTAACCAAAGTAATTAGCTCTGGCAATGACCTTGTCCTTCAGTCTTATCAAAGTTACTGCTATCATAATTAACATACCCACAAATATAATACAGACTATGAACAGGTATAATATCTAACATAGTTCTTGTTCTTGCATTCATATCCCAAGCTAAAAATAACGACTCATTTGGATATTCAGAGACAATTTGTTCAAGATGGAATTTTATTTCATTTTACACAGCCTTCGTGTGAAACATATGTAAAATATAAACTTAAATCGTCACACTTTGAAACAGTAAATAATTTGACTAATAAAAACAACACAGTCAATAAAAGTGACGCATATTCTGGATATAATGTTCATCTGTTTCACATCAGGACTTATAAATACGTTAATCCAGGCACAATTTCGAATATGTGACTCGTTATATGGTCGTACCGAGTCAAAATGACAATAACCGCTTAAATTCGTAAAATCGTTAAATTCGTTACGTCGTTAAATTTACATGATTTCACACAAGCATATGATTTCAAAAGATTTGCGCATCTGTTTTAAAAGTGGATTATCACAATATTTTCTTACGCAGCTTATGTTACAATATTGAAAATTAATTTGGAGCCTGGCTGTTCCCCTGGCCAGCTGTGGCATCTGAGTCTACATTGCTGGTTGGTTGATCCTGAGCAGATTGATACCATGACGGTAAATTGACTTTACTGTGGGCTGGCTTACCAGTACGCAATCGTGTTCCGATACGCACCTGACTTGCTGTGATATCATCATACCTATACACGGTTTTATTGAAAATCAGCTAATGATATCGTACGAAAGCATAATTAGCACTGAGTGGTATGTTTAACGACGTTGCCTTATTCAAAACGAGCTCTCATATCAGAAATAAACTTTATTGTGTTTTGAATCATGCATTGTGTACATACCCTTTGGTATTACTCACCTCATAAGGTGACTGACTGTGTGATATGTCATTTTACGTTGTGTGGTAGTTTGCCGACGATGGTTTTGTAACAGTAGGGGTGTACCAACTGACTGAGAGAAGGGCTGTTCCACATGTTACATACATGCTGAAGGATATAGACTGTGGATACAACATTGACTTTGGAGTGTTTTACTTTTATGTATAGAGATATATGTGCATTTAAAAAGGAATTTAACATCTGTTGAAAGATCTGTACAATTTAAAAGGTAAATTCTTGATTAAGAGTGCAATAATCTCACTCTCAGTTAAATCTCACTTTCAGTTATTTCTACTTTTTGTTGTTGTTGTTTTGTATGTATATTTGTATAACTTGTATTAAACTTAATGTAAAGTTATTATTTGTTTTGGTGATGTGATTAATTCTAGAATTTAACAGAAATTAAAATTCTGACATTAAAAGTCCTTGAAGCGTGCAAATCTGGCAACGATGGTACACTTACTCGAGTCACGTGATTTTACTCTGTGTGCCCGGTCGATGCCAAACTCGTGCGCCTTTTCGTCAAATCCAATGTTATCGTATAGAAAACTGCGCAGTGATTTTTCTGTGTCGACACCTGGCTCGTTAATATTGCCACCAATACCATTGAAACGTAAATTATTACGTATTGACTTGCCTTCACTTTTATCAAGGCGATCCTGCATTAAATTGATTTAGTTTCTCTTCAGTACGTTGTCTTGACTTAAGAGTTTATCATCCTGTTTCAAGTTCTCAGTAGTAGAGATCATTAAATGACTGTTTGTATGTACACGATACAAGTTATTGTCAATTTTCACGTTATAAGCATCCAGGTCACTGTTAATTCTAAGAAATGCAAGCATATATCGTCATTATTATTTGTGTTCTGGTCAAAAAGTGTCGTCGACCTGTCAGGAAATGATCTTCGTTTGCCATTTCGTTCATTACTTGGTATTTGTGGCATTGGTTTAGAGGAGGGTGATGCACACGTGCATGATTTAATTGTTCGCAGGCATTGTGTTGTGACTATTCCAATATCATATTGGTTATGATTATCAACAACAGCAGCAGAGTTATTTTGACTAGCCACAGACCTCATGACGGTACCACACCTTGGACCAGGTTATAATCATTATCCTCACACACAATGATCAGGGCGGTAATACACGTGGCCAATCAAAGTGATGTCAAAAAAAAACTTTCACTTTACCTTTAACAATAACAAAGCCGTGTTCTGACAGCGCTTTGCCAGACTGCATAAATCATCTTGTGTCAGATCTCCATTTTTCAATACATATCCCCATAACGGCAAAAAACACGTCGACTCAGAGAGTGAAGAGAAACTAGACCAGCATATCAAAGGGTTACAACTCATTGTGTACGTGTATGTGTTATGAAAAAAAAACAGAAAAATAACAATTTTGCGGACATTACATAATACGTTACCTCGTATACTCTATTGTTTATAAAATATAACTAAAAAAGAAACATAACAGTTAAATGGACTCACTGATGAGCATTTACGTAAGTTTATTCTTTTGTCTTAAACCTTTGGTATCAGAGTGCACAGACCGACCGTGCAAATGACATGGTATTAAAACCACTCAACATCAGATTCAGAGTACCGGATTAATTTTCGGCGACCTGGACGTCTATTTTATGGCACACTCACTGAATTTGGCGCTTGGGGAAAGTAAGTATAATTTGTGGACTTTAGAATCCTGGTGCTACTGGCTTTTGTTTGGTACGCATTTTTTCTGAAGTTTCAAGCAAACATGGCATAAAACAATAGATTTTGTTCACATTTTTAAGTTGGCTTTTAACATTTCTAAACTATAAAACATAAATGTACATGGATTCCTAGAACGTCCCTACATATTCATACTTTTCTAGGACTGTGTGTAAACATTACATTAGAATGTCTCTTATCAACAAAATAGTATCCAAGGCCAAAATAAGCTTAAAAGCAAGTTCCATAAGCAGTGTAAATGTATAAAATACGAGATTAACATTACATCATGTGCTTCAGATCTCGTGCGTAACTAAGAAAATAGTATTCCCTCAAAGTAAATACTATCAACATACAACTGTATTAAAATTAGTATGTACATTACAATTCTATATTAACAAGGGCTAACAATAAACGGATACGCATTCAAAGTTAATGAAGTCAATCGAGTTTCTGTCTGTTATTGACAAAAAGGTTAACATACCATTGCTCTGTCTTGTCACATGGTGGTTTTCGTCCAGCTACCATTCCATTACTGATACATTAAGCAACACAAATTGATTCGCAGTAAAATGTACACATTGGTATATTTAGACTTAAGGGTTATATTTTCGTTCAAACAACTAGGTAAAGTCTGGAACTAAAGATATGTAATAAGTACACTCTTAAACTTGTTCTCAAATTCTTATTTTCATGTTTCATGACTGAAAAAATTCGACCGTAACCACTTAATTGTCATTTTGACAGTTACACATTTCTTATCATAGTCAATATGTTGATTTATTTCAGAATAAACAGTCTTCGTAGGTCTGGCCATGTGTACAAAGCAATACAAAATATGACAATGTCCTTTACGAACTGCATCACTATCTTGTTGTTGCTTATAAGTCCATGTTTACAAACTGACGCAGAAGAATGACGTGTAGTTTCAAAGAAATTTTCTTCACGTCATGGAATACACGCGTCCCTTATTATATGACTTTATTTAATATATAATATATGACCTTAATTTATAACTGTTTTGCTACGTTTGGATCTCCAAGAGCGACATGCAATTTATGCATTGAAAAAAGTAGACCTGCCTATTGGCACATTTCATCATACTGGTATTTGATGAAGCAAATGTTATCACACCGAGTTTTAATTATCTAATGGCCGAGGTGATGGTGGGATATAGGTTTATGTGCGTAAATTCTAAAATGATTTCTTTGTCGAAAAAAGAGGGTTCATAAATAAATATGAAATTCAAAATTTATTGTAATACTTCTATAAAATGTAGAAAAGTGAAAATCAATAAATCACTTTAAAGCTTTCCATGAAAATAAATAACTAAAACTGTCCTTGTCTTTGTTTAATTTATCTACTAGTAGCAATAACGTACCTTTTTGACGCCGCCATAATTTCCTCTAAGTTGCAGATCAATTCGTTGCAGACATTCCAAGCGATTGTGCTCTGGTCCATTGTATTGTGTCTCTGATCCGGAATGTTATCAACAGAAGTCAGGTTTTTAAACATATGTATCAGTCTGGTCTGCACATCTTCAAGCCTAAGAATCACGCAAAAAATGATAATAACTTTATACCTCCATATTCACATACTTATCTCATTTCGATACAAACAAACCAAGACATCAACCATACAGGAAAAAGGTGAAAATGAAGTAAGAAGTTTTAAGCATGATTATTACGTGACTAGGTGTCCTTAATTTCGTGACATGATGAAATCTTACTTAAGAAAAGTTAGCAAATATAGACCAATTCCCAGATTAATGGACACGCGAATGTTGGTAAAATGTTGCTAGTACAGTGTCGACTCTAGCAACAAAAATGCATGACATAAATTACCTGACATTTCTCTCCTGAAGACATTTACCAAGATTTTCTATCATCTGTATCGTTTCCATGTTATCGGTATTTTCCATTGAGACTTCATCACATATGTGTTTGAGTCGTTGTCTAATGGGTTCATGATCCACATGAGCCTCATTGCACCTACACATTCAAGATAATATGCGTTTTGTTAAAGCCAATCTACAACAGAAGCAACAGCATTCGTTAACACTACCAGAAACGGTGATCATAAATATGCATGTGCCCTTGACTGATAATACATGTCTTATTAGAAACCCTGAGATTATACTGTTGTTGTTTTTTTCTGTTACAAGATCAAGGCATTTTCACTGTATAATTGAAATTTATTTGCGTTTATGTATATAGCAGCAAATGCTGTATAAAATGTTTTATACTGAGATATCAACACATAGGTAAATTAAAGCAACAGTTAATCACCTAGCTTTTTCCGCTGTGCATGCTGCCAATAGATCGGTTGACTGGTTGATAATGGTCTTAACTATAGGCTCCACCTCTTGGTATTTGGTACTGGAGTCCTTTTCAACTGTCTCTTGTCCGGCACTTGACTGTGCTGCATGTCCGTCTTGTTGTGAATTCATGTTGGCGGCCATTGTTTCCATTATGTTGATGACATCGTGATAACCATCTTCTGGGTTGAATTAAAAAGTTTCTTTGTTAGTGTTTTGCTTTTAATAAGTTTTTTTTTTGTGAAAAAATATACACAGTACGACGCAATTAAACAGACGATTTAGGCATTTGAAATTTTATTCTTAGATTTTTATTTAAGACATATGCTAGAACAATGAGCTTTTGTCTTTTTTAACTGTAAGAAATTACAATTTTCGGTTTTGTCCTAAATTGTCCTAAATTTATCTTGGTGGTAAATTACATTATGTTGAAATAAGTCGAATTAAATAATAAATTATTTGTTGTTGTTTTTTGGGGCGGGCGGAGGGTTGTTTCTTCTTATTGTCTATATTGAAAAACTAGATTTTAATATAATGTTTGATGTTATTTATATATTTCTTCTTTTATGCTCACATTGTTTACGTAGGGATTTACTTATCAACAGAAATAAGATTCTTGCTTATTCTATTTTCCGAAAGTTTGATAAAACACTGAAAAGTTTGACCCGTGACGGTGTTCTGTTTACTTCTCCTTACATACAAATCATTTAATACTTTATATAAACAACAATACAATAGGAATGAGAAATACACAATCTAATTTTCATAACAATAATGCCAGCACTCGCACAATTATTGTGATGTAAAACCTAAAGCTGGTTATTTATCATGTGCCTAAAATCGTTTCTGTGTTTTTGCCTGGGTCTTTATGATTTAAAGCTTCTTATTATTTCAGTTTGAAAACATTGCAGTGTCTGAACTACAAAGAGTGAATTAATTTGCTCTACATGTTGTTGTTTTTTTAACCATTACTTTAAACTTTGGTGAATCAGTGCCTTGTTAATAAGTAATATGCGAAAATTGCGCAGGCATATCTTTGTAATATACCTGGCTGACAAAGCTTAAAATTCACAAGATGGTTTGAAACGAATTGATTCCTACAACATATCCATTACTCTAATTTTGCATCTGGTTTCAGTTTAATATCACTTTAGTAATGGTTTCACACATGCTTCAACTTTCTGTTCTCTCTAAAACGATTTGAATTCTAAGAGGTTTTCTCTGTGTTAGCAGACCACCAGAAGTACACAGTCAAATTACCCAAATCAGTATGTCAATACTTTACTAGCAGATCAAGTCAAACCAAACAAAATCACAAGTAAAAGATCCAGCTGGGGATAATAATAATTCTCTTTATTATGCTATTTGCAATCACTGTAAGGGAACCGATCATACTGTTGCTGAATGTTTAAAACTTTAAAAATCTAAGACAGACTTGTGTCAAAGAAGACACGTTTGATAATGTTATTGAACCTTATTCATTCGTTAAGGCAAACAGACCTAGTAAATCTGTTGAGATCGCCTCGAATAATTCCTGCATCATCTCTCGGATGCATGACGGGGGTAAAACCCTCATCAAAACAACAAAGATAAATGTGATCTTATCTATACTGCAAATGCAGTAACAGTTGTATTACTTTCTAAGTGTGAACATACAAAATGGGATTAAATAATCCTATACACTACACATGTTGCCTTTTGTAGAACCTTTAATGGCGTATTTTTTCCGGTGAAAAAACCGTGATTCAGTAATGTTGTTTGTTTATGTCGTTTATCGTCCCACCAACAGTATTTCAGTTATCTGGAGATATAGTGCTGCCTTAATTGTGTTCAGCATGCCGTGAACATCTGGCATGATACCACACCCTGTCATATTATCATGACACCGGGCCAACCAGTCGTGGAACTACTCTTATATTTGTTTGAGCGTTAGCAAGGGAGCTATGTCCTTACAATTTTTAACGACTTTGGAATGTCGCGGCCCGGGAACGAACCCAATCCCTACCATACCTAGAGCCGACGCTCTACCGATTGCGCTACCAGCTGCTATTGGTTCTGTAAGTATCATTGCACCAGATACATTCGAGGAATGATTGTCACGCGGGCGGAATTACCCGAGGAGTTTCGATTATGTTGAGGTATCCGAACCCAGCTTTGGAAACCAGCGCTGTGGTATTATCTAGAAGAGATTTCACGGACGAAGTTTGCGTTTCTGCCAAAGCAGTTTCTATCTCCCACAGCCCGAAAAGGTACGCAGATACTCTTATAAAACCGATCGACACATCGACTACATATCTATGTTAACAGTATTGAAAATAGAATTTACCGCAATTTCAAAATTACTCCTAACAAAATTTAGAAAAGGTTAACAGTGTGGTGAAAAGAAATTTAAAAAAAAAATGATTGGAGCGACCATGTGATTACCAAAGAATATATGACAAAGTCTTAAAAGTATTGCAACATATACTTAACAGGCACATGACAAGAGTATTCACAAGCAAGCCGTGTGTAAAAGTAAGAACACATTTGTGGGGAGTTTATCAAAGAAACAAACCCAACAGTTGAAGCCTGAGAGCGGTCAGTCGACAAAATGAACAGATTGGGGCACTTTAACCGGTTTTATAAACCTTAAATCTCTCACTTTCTGAAGAGTTTCTCAAATGCAAGCAATGACAAGAAAACCTATTTGAATATAAAAACTGTACATGCTGACGTTTTCTTTTATATGCATGACGAAAGTAGCGACGTCATTGAAAAATAATGTCCACATAGAATTTAGAGAAGAGAGAGAGAGAGGGTGGGGGTGGGAGGGGGTAAGAGAAGTATTATTTCTTTTAGAAGAAGTACACAATACAAGTACAAATGCATTAATTAAATAATCATTTAATTTTCACTGAAACACAAAACGGTTATATTCCTTTATAATGAAATCCTTAATAATATAAACAGGAATATCGTAAAAATATATGCAGCGTTGTTGGGGGTATAATTAACAAAATATTTTGCCCTTTGTCACAGTTAAACAACGTGTTACAACAGAAACATTACATGTTTTTCGCCCACAAATGTACACAACTCTGTTAATGTAAAAAGTTGCTGTCTTTAAAAATTAATCTACTTACTATTTACATGTTTTTGAAACTTGCATGGCGTATTTTCCTGCATTTATCAGTAAACTTGGCCAGACCTTCGAACCGCTAAAGGAGTTAGTACCTAATTACTGATTAAAGCAGATAGGTAATGAGGGGTTGAATGTTATGCTTTGTGCTATATTACATTAATTTAAGATGAAGCTGTAGAAAGTACAACAGTACTGTACAATTGAACAAACACGCTCCAGTTCACCGCTTTAAAAATGCAACTCAGGGGCATTTAATTAGAACAGAACATAAGATAGTGGAAATTGTACCAAATAGAGTCGTTTCGATCTTTATTCTGGCTGTTGTTGTGTCGTCAGTTTGTAAGTAGGTCAGAAGTGATGTTGGGAAGGTACTTCGAACAAACACGTACACAATTGAGAAATATTAAGATTTTAAAATTAACAAGAAATATCTTTCAGGTATATACGGCCGTCGTGTATCCTTTAAAAGTTTTGTGCGACTGACGAATATTTACAAAAGTTTAGTTTTTTCTAAATTTATTCATTATTCATCGTTTATCTTACGAAACAAATACCAAACTATTATACATGTTCAGACAATACTATATACAGTGTATATATATTGCTTACTTACTGTAAATATAATATTTTTAATTATCAAACACATATTGTACATAACCCGACAAAAACAAAGTTGTGACAATATTCGTTAGTCTTGTTAAAAAGATTATTAGAAGATATGTATTTTAGTGAAATACATATACTTGCTTAACTCATGAAAGCAAATTACGCACGGTTAACGGTGATATCTTTCAATATGTGTTAAAAATAACATACAATTATCTTTTAGTTTGTGTAATAAATGCCCAGCTGAAAAAATGTACTTCTGCCAATACGATACATACGAAACATATTAATTAAATTAAGAATCAACTAACGCATGCTTTTGTACCTAATAACACAAACATTATCGTTCTAACTAGAATATGAACATGAATTCAGATAAAACAGTTATGTTATCATTATATGTATTAGGTACACTTCAATGTATGGGGATGTGAAATGTAGTGGGGATAGTGATCGTAATGGTGGTAGAGGTAGCGGTAATAGTGACGATGTCGATATTATTGGTAGTTGGATATTCGTGGTGAAGATAGTGTTGATGATGATAATGATTATGGTGGTGGTAAGGTTGTTGTATTGGGTATAATGGTTATGCTGGTGTTTGAGAGGGGAGTGGCGAGGCTGGTAGTGGGGATTCTAGCGCTACACGAATCCGCATATTGCCGATTGTGCAGTTCGGGGATATACTGGGTTATTAAGTTATAACACAGTTAAACACTCGTAGAGGTGCAATTGTTTTTCCCAGCGTAAAGACAAAACACATTCAGCATGTTCACATGATACTCTAGTGATTATATTTACAATTTTCTTTAATACTTATTCTGATCTAAGAAAAATCTGCTTTTTAACCAACAAAAGAAATGTACATTTTACCAATGTGACTATGTTTACTTACCATTCTTAACTATTTAAAGAAACGTTTCTATCTTTAAGCCCGATTTGCTTCACTTAATAAGAAAGTGATGAATTTTGCTTTATAATTGATTAAGAAAATCTTACTATTCAAGATTAACTTACCGACATTTGTGAAATGTGTTATAATTCACTGTAGATTACTTGTCCGTCTTTGTTCGTATCGCAAGTGTAATTGCTTGAATAGACTTCAGAAAAGGCTAATCAGATATTTATATGTAATATGCATATCAAACATATCAAAGTTCTCAGTCGATTAGCTATCTTTGAAGGTGTTATTCGACAGATTTTCTTTTAAGATGTATGTAACAGTAATTGGCCCTGTATGGGGTAATTGTGCATAATTTCTTCGGAAATACATATTTAAATCTATGCACAAACGATTTTGAACACTTTACTAACAATAACGACAAAAATAACAAATGACATTCGGGCCTGGCCAGAACCTTACAACCTGAGCCTTTCTTGGAATCTGTAGTTGCTATTGAAGGTTCATCAGTGGTTTACAATCAGCAATTGCAAGGCTTTTGCATCGGCTTTAAACAAACAACTTCATAAAAACAACGAAAACAAGCATTCAGAACAATAATTTTTGTTCTTCCTGGAGTACAAGTGCTTGGACAGCATAAAGCATTTTATATTTGACACAGATACTAATGACATTGGTATGGGTCTGTACTGTCTTGGAAATTGGTAATGCACAGCGATCTCTGGTCTCTTCTAGTAAATCTCTCACAAAGTCATACGGCCGATATTGCGTTATCAGAAAATAGATAATAGATATATTACATTATGTACCTTTTGAAATACTTAATCATACCGTTAATTTTTGTATGGAAGTCCATTCAATGTCAGAAAGGATCACGGTTCATTGCGGAACTTGTTTAACCACAGAATGACAGCTAGCACTTTGACTGCGATTCTCGTACTCGATAGGGAACATACCTTGGAAAAATCGTGGAAATGTGTATGACTTAAACAGGAAACCTAGTAAAAAATGGTCAAGAGCAGGATGGTGATCGACGGCAATCTAAAGATTTGGTTAGATACAGGCACTCGTACCAAGCTGAGCGTTCTCGAAGCTGACAGTGCATATTTGAAGTTCTTGAAGGCGTACTATGATCGACTGACGATTGTGATTACCGAAGGTTTCATGATGACACAGTGGTACTTTGAAACTAGTGGCATGCTTTTTTAAGAAAATTTTTACCTATTCGACTCGAGGTTCCTGCATTACTCGAGGTTCCTGCATTACTCCAAGCCGTTTGATCTTCTGGTCATCTTGGTAACAAAAATACTCCTGTCTCGAAAGTCGAACTTACTTCTAGCCTTTACTCGAGAACAACGTCAAATCTATGTGAGTAGGTGCCACGCTTGTGATAAAAGAAAATACCCATCAGTAGAAAACAAAGCGGGTTACCTAGAGAAAGGATTTTTATGGACATCCTCTGCGAACTATCCAGTACAGAGAAAGGCAATTGATACATTGGTTGGTGATTTTGTACTTAATCGATTAAGTTACATCACATGCCACACATGGAAGCATGAACTGTCTCCAACACACTGCTCGTGTTGGTAGTGTCTAGATTTGCGGGCCCGTATATACATGTATCAGTAATCTGACAGAGGTCGGCAGTTTTAAAGTGCTTCATTCACTGAAAGTGCGTTTTTAGAGGGACTAAACCGGAACACAACATCACCAGATTACACAAATATGAAAGGCATGGTTGAAACATTCAACAGAACACTGACTACAGTTTAATGTGCCTATGTCCCACAACATCAGAGCGATTGGGATGAACAACTGCAATTTGTTTTGGTAACGTACAGAAAACATGGAGCATCTTGCTTCTCGGCAGAACTTCTAATGAGTGGACGAGAAACTTCGAATCGACTTGTGGTTAATGCCATGGCTATCCGGTATAAGCAATCTGAAGTCAAGAAATGTGCCTGTGAGCTGCAGGACAAATTGGAAGCCGGCGAATAGGGAGATAAGAAATGGCATCGATGCGTCAATAAGGCGTCGGAAGAGATACGACGGTGCCAGTGTTTTCACTCAGACGTTTCATATGTGTAGCTCTTCAAAACTCTCTTTATCATTATTGCATAGACCAGATGAGTTTTTTACAGAAACATCTATGGATTCAAATATATATAATGTGTATGATACTTTTGTTATTTTAATGTTAGGTTTTGTGTTTTTTCAGACGATTTATATTTTAGAGCGAAATATTGACGTTGCATAATTACCTTTTTCGCTCGCAGAAATGCAACATCATAAAACGTTCTCGATTATCTTGCTGATTTCCTATCTGCAGCTTATCTGCAGTCAGATCGTTGTTGTTGCTTTGGAGTTCAGGTTGTTCAGTTGTTCAGGCCAATTAAACCTTTGTACTGCTGTTTCATTATATCTTGACTCTAAACATTCAAGGCAGTGGGGACAGTATCGTATCTATGTCATTAAACACCAGCACCACCCCTACTACCACCACAGTCACCACCATTATCACCAACACCATCCCCACAGTCATTTACATTCCCGTCTATTCAAGTATACGTTATACATGTACTGATTCCCTGTGTTATCTTACCTTATGCATGTTCATGTCTTTATCTTGAATTATGTTTTTTGTATACACATTATGCATTAGCTGCTTCTTAAAGTAGCTATTTGACTACTTAAATGACTAAAACCAAACGGTTTTTAATAAAGACGTATACCTACCCTTCCCCTTCTGAGACCTTTAAACGAGCTTTGAATAATAGCATTACATGTATATGCTCAATTCTGCCAAAATAATAAAACATGCACAAACATATGTTGCTAAAACAAGATTTGCGTAATGCTCTCGTTCCTTGCCAAACGTCAGTGTCCATAATAAAATGCTTTTTAACTGTTCTTTGTTTGTGCTATGACGAATGGTGTTGAGTTAAATGGATCTAGAATAGACTCAGAACGTTGTCGGCTAACAATAGTCAGTCTTAGAAGTCACCGATGTGCATAGTGTTTGAACCTCACAAGAGGTTTAAAAAGTTTGAGTACGAAGCAGAAAAGACCTGAACTAAGCTTCTAGCGACAGGTCAGGATCACCGGAAGTGGTTCTTCTATCGACGATTCAAAATGAGGTTGTTTAACAAATTGGTAACGCACTCCTTTGGCCATACTCTGAGGACAAGATTACGTATTTTAGTAAAGTGCTAAGATCTAGGAGACATTATCCAAGCTGATTTGATAAATAACAAACCCCTATACAATATTAAGGACATGAAATATGGGGTTATTCATGTAGATAACCACCTACAGTTTTGCAAACAGACATAAGGAGATAACGACAAACACACAACACATTTGTGTATGGAGAATTAGGTAGATTTGGTAGATGTATGGACGCATTTATTCCATCATAAAATACTGGATTAAAATGACAAAAACTATAGAAATACGATAAATATAGCCGACACATTTACATTATATGGTTATGCAATGCAACCCAAACAAACAGAAAGCGTGGGTCAGTGAGGTCAAGGGTATGCTAGATAATTTAGGGTTGAGTTATGTATAGTCTAACCGAGGAGTAGAGAATATAAATTTTCTTAGATTTCCTAAAATAAAAGATACGAGATTGTTATTATTATACTAATATGGAATAGTCAGGAGACTCGTCGCGAGATTGTTATCTATTATCCTCTAATTTTAGCTTTAAACTGTACCTTGATGAAATCAACATTAGAACAATTTTTATACGATTCACACTGTCGCTTCGCATACTGAAAATTGAAATAGATGAAAAAGACCCACACACATCCCTTTTCGAGAAAGAGGTTGATACATCTGTAATACTGCAGAAGAAGATTTTCACTTTTTATTAGCATGCGTTACGTACAGTTAATATAGGCTAAACTACATATCTAAGTATTTCTTGACAAAAACGAATTATCTTACATTCAAAGAACTTTTCAAAGAAACTAAACGTTTAAACCGTCTAAGAAATGTATGGATATTTGTATATCAGTAGTTCCAAAAGCGACAGAAAAATAATTTGAATACACGCATACAAACATACATTTATTATAATATGCCTGTACTGATAGGCCAGGTGGTCTTGTGTATCTTGAATAACTTGAAAGGAACTAAAAAAAATAGTATTTCCATTAGATAAAACATACAATCGTAAAGTATACAGCTATTTGTTTAATGTGCTGGATAAAGAATAGCAGAGGTTTGAGTGTCGCGGAGTAAGACTGGGAGAGGTGATCACCTTTCACCCCGTACAGGTTGCATAACACACATAACGTTTTAAAAGTAACTGTATTTCTACGCGCACTTATGTATAAAGTAGTTCATTTTGTATTGCATATTGTAACACATTTACTATCAGTTAAGACATGCATGCTGTAATACTTTTGTGAACATTTGATGATACTGCTACGACATTTAAACGGTGTGACTCATCCGTTTCACACCATATAATGGAACTACGTGAAGCTATGAACTATGTTATGTCGGCCGCTTTTCCCTGAACGTTAGCATTGTACTCAATGCTAAGGCACTGTCTGGCGATTTGCAAGTGCAAAACATAATACGTACTGTTTCAATTCACACATTCAGTTTGTTTTCAAATATGGCGCGTGAACAATCAAATCGGTTTAAAATCGGCATTACACTGGTGTTATATAAATGACTCATGACTCACTTAAGGTGTATTTGTTACCATGGCTTAAATAATAACTTTAAACTTCCCGATAAAAATATTGCAAAAACTTTAGAATATGAAGCTTCGTCAATCGTTTCAAGTAAGAGACATTATTGAACGGGGTGATAACTCTGTCAATAGTAAAACAATACCGCAAGGAGTTTCATTGAAAATGACGCAAAAAAAAGAAACGGGATGCCAGTGGTGTATTTGAAGAGTTTGACTCCTCTGACTGCTTAGCCTCTCACCGCCTGGGTTCGAGTCCATTTCGGGGCGAAGAACTTAATTTGGGAAGGTCTTCCAGCTGACTTGCGACGCGCCGTTGGTTCTGCCAAGACATTAATCCGGGGTTTTCCTTCACCAAAAAGCTGGACGTTGTTATGCTATTTATAATTAGTCGCTGCAATGTATTTAAAAAACAAAAGCATATAGATAAGAAGCAAAGACAAAGTTGTCCACAGGTAAAATATCAAGAAACCTGATTCCAGTACACCCGCACCCCAAAAATATGAATTTATTACAGTAGCGCAAGAATAAAGCAGCACCTCAATTTGAAGAGTATCAAAATAGGCTTGCGCTGCATTTGAACAGTGGCTGGTTGGCTCGAGATCCCGCATATGCATATCTCTTTTACATTTTTTCTTCTGGCATTTCTTTGGTACTTTCTTTCGTAATAATTTGTTTATGTTTTTTATGATATTGATAGTGCCTTATTTGATAACAAATTCGGTACCTAGTGTATTAAATGTCTCTTAAAGACACAATTATGTGGTAGAATTATTTTATACCTGGCAAGATTAACCAAAATACTACATAAAATTTCCTTATTGCAAGCTAAAACTATGAAATAAATCATTTGGCTGTTGAAAGCTTGGTCATGCTTTTTTTGTTTGTTAATTCACAGTAAGCTGAAAATGATAGGTTCAGTCTTGATAACAATGTACATAGTTCGGATAGTTTGGATAGGTAAATAAGAAAAGATTCTTTAGGAAGTACCACCTCTAGACACAAGGCAAACACAGTAAATGTAAAAGTGACAAAACACAGAGACGACACCTAACACACACACAGAAAAAACATTTACTGACTTGGAAGGGTAAGTCTGCACAAGGATATAACCAATCAGGTCACATGTTTGTTCAGGTTTGTTTGGTTTGTTTGTCTACTACTATTTGTTTAAAAACTAATTGATATATTTTGTTAAAACTTTGCTACCTATTTCCTTTAAAGCCTTCAACACATTTATTACGTTAATGTTCCAATTCTACATTTAGTGTATTACCTGTGCTTCACTTTAACTATAGACGAAAAATGTTTTCCTTACTTTCTTGGATAGAGAACAAATAAAAATAATAATACTCACCATACTTACACACTTCACTAAAATATTATCCGAGAAATCACCTTTAACATACCTCAATATAACTTATTCGGACACAAGCATCACCTCCAGCAGCAGGAACATAACCACTTCATGCTGTATCACACAAACACATGTGAATCTAACATCAGTATCAAACAGTATTACTCCAGCAAGACAAATTGTTTATTTATTAGTGTTTGTTCAAATTTTGTTTATTTTGATTTTCAAACATAGTTGAAAACACACTGACATAAGAACACATAAGTGTCAATAGCTTTTAAATGAATCGATATGACGCTACAAACTTGTAGTTACACAGATTGTGAAACAAAGTAGAATATATCAATTTTAATATATATAATAATAATGGTCAATAGCTATATAATTTTAGAGATACTTTATAATTTAGACACTTTTAGGATTTAATGTAGAAGCCTCGGCCAAAATATTAAATATCACTCCAATGACGAAACCTAAAGGTTTTAGCTTTGACAAAAGGTAAAATCTACCTTATCAATGTCCGTGAGGCGAAAAACTCAGAGGCAGCCTTTCTGTCCCATATATACATATCTTATGTCATGCCGCAAAAAAGCCCAACTCGTTCGCAGTTCGGACATAGCTCAAAGTATAATACTTAGTGGATAATAAGGCACCACATATAAGGAAAGGCTCTAAATAACACACGTGTCGGTGGATCTCTAGCATATTATACCTACTGATAACACGTATGTTGGAGTTCAAGTGAATACAATTTCTGCAAGATTACGAGATATAAAAAACCCCACGATTATCATAACCACTACTATCATCACCAACACCTGTACTACGTTGATAATCATCATGAACCAGAACCCAACGCGACGAGAAATCATCTCCACCAGCACAACTTCACAATTTTCATCGCCCCCACCATCAAAGCTAATATTACCACCACTTCGTCTCGTTCAACATGTTAAACGTGTTGACGCTAGTACCTTGTTTAAATTCATTTAACAAAATCCCTGCGAAGATATGGAACAATGCGAAAAATAGAAAATTGACACGTGAACCAGTCATTTTACGAAAATCCATTAGGCCGAAACAGTGCGATTGCTCAAGATTTATGGCACTGGGTGCGACTCGGAAATCCTTAAATTTCGATTTTAAATCCACTAAATTAGAATTAAGTTGACCAAATCTATGATATAAATAAAAGAAATATTTCGTAATAATAGCTCATCTTCCCGATAGAAGCGCATTTTTTTCTATCTACAGAAGAATGCGTTAGAAAGAGACATCAAGCTTTTAAGGATTATTTATCGTGAGTGAACTCTTTTGTATGTGATTTGCATATATCAAATATATATTTGACGTTCAGCAATAGACAGAAGACAATCGCGGAATTGTTCCAAGATCAAATGTACATTTAACGCATACAATTCACTTTAAGGGAAATATATACTAGCTGTGGTCGAATCACTGTGAAATCAACTACTGCGCTGATATTTGCTGGTTTGCTTTCAAAAAACACAGTTTTATTTGCATTTTGTATTTGTTTACATAATCTCTACTGCTGGAGCCTGTTTGTGTTGTGATTTCCATTTCCAATCAAGATGATCCCAATTGTTAAAGGAGACAGAAGCGTTGCAGTTTTACTGATAATCTGTTCATATAGACCATCTATATCTCTTTAGAATGAATTGCTTGTATTGCTTGTATTGGGAAATACCCATAGAAGCTCTGGTTTCCTGCCCTGTTACATATGTATAGAGTCTAATTTGTAAATCGGTCTTTAAATGGAATATTTTTAGTTGTGTCTGCTTTTTAGTGCATTTTAAAGTTGCATTTTTTAAGCAGTTTGATGTACCTAGCAGTTTAATGCACCTAAGTGCATTTTTAAATATATAACCCTTTATTTACATGACTCGTCCTGATTGAGACTTCAATTTACCTGGATTGCTGTGTCTGCTTCCTGTTCTTTTAAAAAATATTAAGTGTATAACTCTTCAACTTACCTGTTTAGTTTTGTCTGCCAAATGTATTTTGAACTGTATAAAACATTTGATTATATTGAATATTTACTCAGGTGATTCTATCGAGTGTTAATGACTGATGTAACTGTTGTCCCAATATTTAAGTGTGTATTTGCAGCTTTAAGACCTGCCTGCTTTCGAATTTCCAAAGTATTGTACCTTTGATATGCTACGGAATAAGTTTGACCATTGTTTGTACATTTGTAATCGCTTACATGGTAAAATGTATACCGCCCAATAGCTCTTCTGAGCGCTTTGGCTATTCTTTAATCTTAGCATAGTTCTGTCGTTATTGTTTTATTCAATGGTGTTATTTGTATAGTGGGTACATACCTGTGTGGATCGAGATTTTGCTCGCTATTCCTATGTGGGACGTCTGTTATCTTAACTAAAGTACGCACATTTTTATTGACAACTAACTTATTTAAGGAAGTTATTATCAATGGTTCATGTATTCAAAAGAAAGAAACTTGTAACCTATTTCAGAATATCAAGAAATACAAAGTTTAATCGTACAGTTTTGCTGTCCTATTGTTTTAAATGTTAATATAGACACTTTAAAAGCATTAAATAGCAGACATTTGTAGCTTTCCATAAAAAAAAATACTTTTAATTTTATATTTAAAAAAGCGCTAAATAGTAAACACAAAGGGTCATATATATCAATTCGAGTGTTATATCTTTATTTTAAAATGCACTAAACAGCTGTATTATCAACACTTTTAAAGTACTATTTTAGCTGACCAAGACTATAAATTTATATAAAAACACCAGAACGCAGACACAGCGGTTTAGACGAAACTGTCAAGAGACAATAAACGACTTAAAAATTCATATTTTAAATTGCAATAAAGAGCAAACCAAACTGACTTAAAGATTAAGAGATTATATCCTTTAATATTACAAACTATTTAAGGTGAATTTAACCATTGTTTATACATTTATTTTATCTCAACAAAGAACAAGCAAAATATATTCTATTTATAAATGCTATAAAAAAATCGACCTAAACATAAACTCTCTAAGCTATCGATCAATAACGCCCAAAATAGTCGTACAAGGTGTTTGTGCTGAACGATAATTGATCCGCATTCCAAGACGGAGAAAGTACAATTTCGAAACGATACAAAGACGACTTAATGAAAAAGAAATCTGCTTGGATTAAGACTTCTGGTTTGTAGATATTATTTTTTATTTATTTAAGAGTACTTTGAATTCGATCTAATTTATCACTCACTTGTTTCAAAAACCCTGAGCAGTTATCAGCATGGAGAAAAGACACTCTAATCGAGTTTATGATTCAACGATAAAATACAAACATTCCAATAGTTTCGCTTTAAAGATATTTTTCTAAATTAAGATTAACTGATATTTCATTCTTCTTACTGTTTACCTTAAACTATTTTTATTTATATATTTCTTTTTGAATAACTAATACATATTTTCTTCTTTTTACTTTCTCTTTTAAAAACGAAACAAAACGCAAAATTATTTTAAAATGCTATAAAATACTAATCCCCACATCAACGTTTGGCTTAGTATGTTGCTCAGTCAGTCAGATAGCAAATCAGTCATCAAGTCAAACAGACATATAGTCGATCAGTCTGTTCCTACTTTGTCTTCACAACAAATTCAGAACCCTTAATTGACATAATTAACCAGGAAGTTTAATTCCGAAAACGAAACCCAGACTTTTAAATTTAATGAAGTAAACAAATATAATCGGTACTGAACGTTTCTTATAAATATGGTTCTTGTATTCTGAATTCTTCCATTAGAATTATTTTAAACGGATTTGCTTACATTGGTCAAAGTTGCATTAAAATGTGTTTCTTAAAAAGCAAAGTCTTGATGAACTAAGGTGAAAAATGGCATGAAACTTAGAACATTCGAGTTATTTGTGGCCATAAAAGTTTCAAAACGAAAATTATCCTAGGGTTAGAAGAACCAAAAGCGTCGCGACGTTTTTCCACTATTTAGCCATTTTTAAATCAACGACCTAATAATTATAGTTTCCGAACTACGCATGCAGTAATATAAGTCAGGTGTATACGTCATAAACATACGCTGATTAGCTCGATAGTTAGGCAATAATTTGAATGCATAGAAGTGATGATTGTTACATAAACATGTGACCTTGGTAATTGTTATAATTCTATCTTTTATAATATAATGTTATATAATCCTTGCTTTAAAAAAAACAGACATGTGTTTTCATGCAGGAATATTAAACTTCAATGTAAAGATATAAAATGAGTAAATTTTCAGGGCCGCTTTTCAGGGAACGATATTGATTTTTAGCAGACGACAGCCGCTTCGTATCATTTACAAATGTGCCAGTTAAGTTACGTTGGGGTAGGATTAATGTGTATTTAATGTAACTGAATATGTTCTATTATTCTGTTAACCCAAGTACCCTTCTTTAATGACTGTAAATTATGTGATTTACACTACTGTATGGGCTTTGATTTCGAACATGATGATGGTGTACAAGAAAAAGGGTGATGCAGTACATCATAGTCGCCAAATTTAATATATCAGAATGATACATCAGTTATCTCCACCTGACTCAGTGTTTACATGCGTTGCACCAGACTTCCATTTACACAAGTCCTACACTACTAGAGGATACTTTAGCAACTGGGCTGGATTATGAACTATCTGTGATAGATGATGAAAGGAAATGTTTCCTAAAGTCCTTAACACATCATGAACTGTATATAAAACGTTAGACTCTGGCATCATTGCTAAAAGAGGTGGGCATTATGCCCACAATAGCAGAGGACCGTCTCCAGATAACTGAAATACTGTTGGTGGGACGATAAACCCAATAAACAGACAAATAAACAATAGCAGAGTGAAGGCATAGGGATTTTATACGCTTCTGCTTTTTCAATAAAGATGAAACCATTAAAGCTGCCGCAAAAAGTTCTACATGAAAAAAAGAAAGGGATGAAATAATTATGACAGCTTAAATAAGAACCAGACTTTCTGTCGATCGGTCTGTCTGTTTTCCTTTAAAAAAGATTTTCAATTCTTTTTTTAATAATAAAGAAAAAACACTCCTTTTAATTTCACTTTTTAAAACGAAACAAAATGGAAAAAAAATGTAACACTTAAACACATCCCAGTTCTGCCCAGTCACTAGGTCAGCCGGTCAGATGGTCGGTCAGATAGTCAATCAGTCAAATAGTCAATCAGTCAATTAATCAGCCAATTCCACCTTTGTCGACACATGTTCAGAACTCTCTCATTAAAATATTAACCAGGAAATAAATTCCTTAAACGAAACCAAGACGTTCTTAATAAGTGAAACAAATCGAATTAGGATTAAAGTAAGACAAGTTGCTCACAACTCTGATAAATATACATTTTATTTTGCTTAATTCGTACATTAGTAAGTAACTTCGGTTACCGACGCCATTCATCTTGATAATTACATAAAATGTTAGTTGTGAATGTTTATAATTTATTAATGTATTTCTCAATTCACAGTCTCGTTAAATGACTGAAGATGACAGAACTGTCCGATAAGTTCCTGTTTGTAGCTGCGATTGATTTCGGGACAACCTACTCAGGTTATGCGTTTTCTTCCAAAAATGACTATCTGAAAGATCCACTAAAGGTACGTGTTATATATTTAATATTTAGGCCCTTAGTATATAATAATTTTCATTTTAAAAGATTAATTAGATTAAAACAGAAAAATAAAATAAAGAAAAATAAACCCAATTAAATAGTATGAAAGCGGAGTCGATAAAGAGGACACTTTCGACAATTGACATCGGGTTAAGGCATTCAGCGTATTATTATTTATTAAAATCTTTAATAATAAAAATTATAGTTATCTAGCCTTCTTGCTTGCTACAACGATGGCCGTCCGTTCTACGATAGATAACAATGCTCACATAAACAGACGCAATTGCAATGTCAATGGCGTAGTGTAGACGGGACTCTGCTAGACTGAACACCCGCTAATCTGCCAGGCAAATAATGGCGAACGTCACGTGATAAAAAAATGGCGGCGCCTATTGTTTTAATTCTCACATCGTTTATTTCAAAGCAAAGAAAGACAAAAGAAAAAGATCTGGAAGTACAATATTAGCGACTCCATACCCGCTCAGTTTCTGTTTTATTTTTATAGTGACTTAATTCGTCGTGTTTTTTGTTTTGTTTTTTGTCAAAGTGTAATGTCTCGAATACTAAGGAAAGGTTTTATTTTGCTTGTAAACTTCATGTTGTTTGTATCACACAGACGTAGTGAACTCCATGTTCCTTGCTCGAGTTTAATGACTTACGCAAAGATATTTCAATATAAAAATGGACAAACATGCAATCAAATAAGGTGTTTAATATAGTATATAAAAGTATCAAAACGAGCTTTGTACATTTTAAAACTAGGACACTTATCCCCATTTATCATTTTTAAATGGTTAAAACATTAGTTTCATGGCTGTACATACTTATGTATTTGTAAATGATATACAGGAAGTAAACAGGGAAATATTGTAAGCGTATTTTGCCAAAAGTTGCTTTCGCTTTAATATCAATTTCGTAAATAATCAGAAAATGAAACTATAAATAGAGGAAAAACCTATCAGGTCGCTTCATTTTTATTATATTTTTTGCCGGTGCAATGTGCTAAATAAAAAAGAACTGCTTAGAAATTTAACTTATGTTCGATCGAACTATATGTAGCCCTTACATGTAGAATAACACCTAAACCTGACCATATACGTTTCAAAATTGAAACGTACCCAATTCCAATATCAAAATTAAACAGATTTAAATTACTTGTTGGAGAGCGGTTATGGAATTTCTGTTTAATAACATTTTGTGACAATAACGCAACAAATATTAGAAATTCGCAAATGTTTGGAGCGAACTTTATCTAAGACAAGAACCTTGTATGCCGAGGTAAAAGTGGTCGTAGTACCAACACCATTAATTAGCGTACGTAAATTTTACCAAGAAATATTTTCTGTGTGACAGACATTCCAAGTACTTTCACTCAGTTGGAACTGATGTTATGGACTTTTTACATCGTGGGGTTACATGGATCGGACGATGGTTTCCAAATTGGCATATATATATACAACTGATTTCAACAGTTTTATACGTGTGGGGACAAAGAATTAAGTTTGATATATCCGATAATTTGACACATCCGAATTTGAGTTAAGCGGAGTCGACCTATATAGAAACTATAGGGAAAAAATCGGGACCGTAGAAAACAGTTTGACATAACCGTAAATTTGAGATAACCGATTTTGAGATAACGAGAGTTGACTGTATATTATTTCAGATGTGCCTCAACATGTGGAATGGCAACTTGCTTATGTCCCAGAAGGCACCGACATGCGTTCTGTTTAACCCTAAAAAAATGTTCAGTAAGTTTGGGTACGAAGCGGAAGACAAGTACACGAACCTAGCTTCTGGAGCCGAGGCGGGTCAAGACCACCGGGAGTGGTTCTACTTTCGACGATTCAAAATGACGCTGTTTGACAAAATGGTAAATAACTCCTATAGTTAAAGTCTAAGACAGCTTAGTTATTAGTAAAAAGATGTTATGAGCTAGGTCTTAGAGTAGAGTACCTAAAAGTAGTCAAAGTATCGCAGCAGGTTGGATATATATAGTATTAATTTTCTATAAAAGTGAAGCTTTCAACAACAATACATGCTGCAGACAATAACCAAACTACACTGTAGAATGCAATAACAGACCTGTTCAGTAAGTTTAGAGTATTTCCCTTACAAATATCAGTGTATGCCAACCGTAAATGTACAAAGTTCATCTAAAGTAGTAGAATACAACGTGAAAGCATATTAGAAGGCAATACAAATTATAAAATGGACCTCGAAATATCCATTGACATTAATCGTTTATAATATATGCGTCCTGACAACAACAACAAAAACAACAACAGCAAAAACCAGAAATACAGGTATTAAGACTTTGCTTCAGTCAGCTTTAAATGTGACCGGGAGCCATCCATAGTTTAAGGAAGACTGTAAACTTTTGGAGTATGTAGAGAAGATAAGACGGCCTAGGATCTTGTATTTGAAGTAACAGTTACCAGAATAAAATATATTATCCTTAACAAACAAACAAAAATTGGGATAATTATTTTAATGAATATAATTTTGGCTTGAATTAGACTTCAACATATTTGATAAATGTAAGCATAGAACAAAATTGTACGACTATGATAAATCTGTAATAATCTGCAGAATCTTCAGCGGCGGTACATGCTGCAAGACGAAACTGGCAAGGAGATGCCGGCTTTGGATGTTTTCTCGGCTGCTATTGGATACTTGAAGAATAATTTGATAGAAAACTGCCAGAAATCTGTTGACTCAGTAGACGAAAACTCGGATTTCCGCTGGGTGCTGACAGTTCCTGCCATTTGGACAGATGCATGCAAGCAGTTCATGAGGGAAGCAGCGAACATGGTAAGTAATGTCTATCTGAAGTCATTAATTGTCTTAACATAACCCATAACATTTTGTCTGGTGTTCATGTAAAGCTGGAGTTTTATAAAAGTAAAGATGTATGCAACTCAGTCCAGGTAATTTTATTACACTTGTTTGTTTTGCTGTCCACTGTCTCCAGAGAGACATGTTTAGTTTGTCTGAACCATTTTATCGCTAATTAAGTAGGCAACATTAACTTGTAAGTATTACAAAGACTGCTGCAACACAAATTATTACTCTTTCTCACAGGCAGGAATCAAGAGCGACAATCTGCTGATTGCCCTAGAACCTGAAGCAGCGTCACTGTGTTGTCGTCATCTACCACTTCACAGTATAGACAATCATGGGAAGTGGTCGATGTTTGAGTCATTCGTGCCAGGCTCCAAGTACATGGTGATTGATGCTGGTGGTAAGTTCATATACAAGGCATAATGTTACCCACGAATCTGCTTCTTTTCTCGAACAACTCACCCATGTTCTTATTTTATGGCTGCTAACTATACCTGTAACTGTTATGCTGAGGTTATTTGGCTTAAATAGTCTATCATTTTTTGGTTAGCCGGTTAAGAATTCAGTTTGGTCACATTATTAATTGCAATATTCCAGGTTACGTTCAAATATTAGCTGCTAACAGTTTGTAATTGTAAATTAGGCATAACTATTTACCTTGCATTACACAACGGCGCACCAGTGATCCCATGGTCATTCACTTTCCAATGTTATTTGGCATAAACAGCTATTTTATTGTCAAACAAAATAGGAAAAATATTTTAAATTAAATTTTAAAATATTTATTAAATGTTTCCTCTGCAGGCGGGACCGTGGATATTACCGTGCATGAGGTAGAGGAGAGCGGCAACTTGCGAGAACTGTATGCGGCCAACGGGGGGAATTGGGGAGGCATTTACGTTGATCTAGCATTCAGAAATTTTCTCGCGTCCATCGTCGGAGACGACATCATGGAAAATTTGCAAATCAACTACGCCGGCGACTATATTGATTTGTTCCGGGAATTTGAAATCAAGAAGCGAAAGTTCAGGAATACCGACAAAGAGACCATGCAGTTTCGCGTCCCGGTCATACTTTCGACTCTTTTTAAGGAGAAGACAAAACAAAAACTCAAAGAGTTTGTAGCAGCCAAGTTCCAGCTGCGAGGAAATATCAGCTGGACGGCCGATAAGTTGAAGATAGATGCGGCGACTACTAAAGGATTCTTCACCGGTGCTTGTCAGAGCATTGTGGAACATCTTGATGATCTCTTTTATAGCGGAAAGGTAGACGACGTGCCGACAATTCTGATGGTTGGTGGGTTCTCTGACTCTCCAATGCTGCAAGAAATTATAAAGGACCGCTTCAAAGATAAAATAATCGTCATACCGTCTGACCCAGATATCGCTGTTCTCAAGGGTGCAGTCATTTTTGGGCACGAACCGACTGTGATAGAAGAAAGATGCTGCCGCAAAACATACGGCGTGAAAGCATCTTTTCCCTTCAGGAAAGGAAAGGATCCTGTGATAGACAAGTATACTGATGACTATGGTGAAGTTCTTTGCCACAACCGATTCAGCAAGCACGTACAGATTGGCCAATCTGTCAAGATCGGCAAAAGTCTGAGCCCTAAGTCGTACTACCCTACGACGGCTGATCAGAAAAGAATAAAAATTCCATTCTTTGCCTCAAATCAACCCTCGCCCGAATACACTTACGATTCTGGTTGCCAGTCTGTTGGATCCATGGAGATCGAACTTGAAGGATCAGGAATGGACCGATCGTTTGAAGTCAAAATGATCTATGGTGAAACAGAACTTGCAGCCGTGGCCACTGACATGCAGACAGGTCGCCAAGTCAAAACAATCCTGGATTTTTTAGGCTAACACAACCAGCTCTTTGTATTGAACAGAAAGCATAATGGAACCTAGAATTTCTTTAACTAGAGGTTTGTTATTTAAAAACACAGACGACCTTTTTTCTATGTTGTATTTTTCAATGTATCTGTGTCATGTATACGTTTATGTAATATGGATTTTATTATATTACACATAGTCGTTCCAAGATCGGAGTTAAATCTATGCCCATTTTTGTGCATTAATCAAACTACGTTGTGTCAGGCGGGTTTTAAATAGAAGTAATTCGATGAGTTCCATCTGCCTGGGACTGATATAAAATTCTTTATAGTACCTAATAGTGAATGTGCATAACATCCGAGTCTGCTGCATCTGTGACATCCAAAAAACGATGCGCGCTACAAAATATATCCATTTATCGCGATTCTGACCTAGCCCGATATGTATCGGAAAGTTGCTGGGACCGCACCGAAAATTTACTTGATCATTTATATAACGCAATTTATTGATTCAACGTCATTTATTTTACTTTTCGCCGTTAACGAAAAGCTATGTTTCATAGAAAATTGCCTAACTGTTCCGAGTAAGCAAGTTGTGTGACGGATTTGACTGTGTGGGAGTTATATTGTACATATTTAAATGCAAAATAAGAAAGCAATTGTTTCTTTAAAAAATAAGTTCGTTTGGTTTCAAGTCACATTTTTATGTAGACGAGAAATTGCAGTGTATTGTCTTGAATTTTTATTTTGTACTGTTTACACATTTTTCAGTATTAAAGTGTGATGCTTTGTATAATTGCTTTTTAATAGTTTCCCCAAAACACATAATCACAGTTTGTAGATTTGCGTTCCAGAGCAAAACAAAAATACCAACACTGTAGAATAAATTGGGGTTTCTAATTGGAAAGTTTATAATATCACAGCCTAATCTATAAATATCAACCTGGAAGTCCTTAAATCCGAGGAAGCTGTTTATAATGGGAGGGTTTCAGGTCTATCTAGAGGTAAAATTGTGTGTTTTAGTAAGAATAATGACAAAGGTGCGGACTGTGTTGTCTACATAGTCTGTTAAAACATTTAGACATAAACTATGCCTGTCATCATGGATCAAAGAGCCACCCAGCTTTACCAATATCTGACTATACAGAAGGTGCCTTCAGTTTAATCTCAGACAAAAATACTAGAGTGCAAGTTCCCAAACTCTAGTCCAACTAATGAAAGACACGTAAAATGATTTGGTTCGTACAGTCTGTAATTAACCCAGGGCTAGTGAGAAGCTTTCTGCAAGCCGATCTGCCTCGCAAGCACAATTGCATCGTAGGTACATAAGCAAAAGGAAGAAGCGACCAGAGAGATGGAAATGAACAAACATGGAGCAAAAAGAAAGATGGTGTCATCTGGAATTAGGGCTACATAAGACGAGGAAAACGAACCATGGGTAGTAGCGAGTTGCTGTCGAAATAAGTGGACAGAAGACCAGACAATAAAAAAGAAATTGATCTGGACATAAATTAAGAACAGTGAATCATTGCTTATCAGCTTTAGCTCAAATCAGATATGCTTCGTCTCTTACAAATCTTTACAGGTGAGTTAATTGAAGATCTGATTTGTCCAGCGGACGTGAAAAAAAATCTAGATCTTTTGTCTTGCTGCTTTGCATTGGCACAAGGGACGTAAGAAGGAGAGATGGTTGTGTGATAGGACTCCTAGCTGAAAGCTTAGAAGGCACTAAAAGAAAAGTTAAGAAACTCAAGAAACTACTATTTGCCAATACATGGGAGAATGTTGCAAAGCAGATGACACCAATAGCACAATTCCCTAATCAAGAAAATCCTGAGAAATGTTATTTGATCTAGGAAAGAATCTGATTTCCCTTGTCATTGTCAAGACAATACACAACGGTCACATACTTTTATCAGGTCTAAGAATAACAATCTTGACCTACAAGAAATTGTTGTGGTTTTTACAAACGAATGTACCTTTGAGAGTGCATATGCAGAAGATATTCAAACGATACAAGGACTGTAAGTGTTTAAGAACTATCAATGTTGACGTAAGTGTTAAATGCAAGACGCTTTAGACATAATTTGATGTCGATTTCATTGGGTTTATAAAACTCGTCCAATGTGTTATGCTTGTTACTTAATGAAGAGACACTGATTATCTGATATTGCTTTATTCTAAAATTGGAAATGGAGCACGACAAACTTATTCATATGCAATCTAAATGTAGATGTAAGACCAAGTCTGTGATTAGCTATTTAACAAAAATAGCAAACTCAACAGTTACCGCAATGGAACAGTCATTCGGCAAAAGGGACCGACAGGGGTGCTTAAATCGGTTTTGTCGTGCTTTAATCTCGCACTTTTAGCGGTTTCTCAAATGCAAACAATGAACAGAAAAGGATCTATATGAATAACAATATCTAAGCAATGACGTTTTGATATATTATGATGAATGTAGGGACGCAATTCAAAAAATAATGTCCACATACTATTAAAAAAGAATGGAGTAATTTTTGTATTTTAAGAACTACACAAAATAGTCGATTGTAGCATCCTGTTCAAGTGAATATGGAATTGAGGAACCAAAGTCCTTGGTACCTCAATTCCATCTTCACTTGATCAGGATGCTACACATTTACTCTTTTTTCTCTGATCATGTTTTTTCTTGATTCAAAGTTAATTTCACTTATCATTAACCAGTTTTGTGTAGATTTTATAATCGAAATGATACCCCATTCTTTTCTAAACACTATGTCGACATTATTTTTCAATGACGTCACTTCTTTCGTCATAACTTATCAACGAAAACATCAGCGCTTGGACATTTTGTATTCAAATAGACCGATTATCTTTTCATTGCTTGCATTTGAGAAACCCACCAGGAAGTGCGAGATTAAAGCTCTGTAAAACTGGTTTTAGCACCCCAGTCGACCTATATTGCCAACTGACCGTTCCAAGGCGGTAACTGCTGGGTTTGCTCTTTTCGTTAATGACTTATCACAAATTTTTGTTCTTGCTTTTCATTTGGCTTGCATGTGAAATACCTTTGGCCTGTGCCTTTTTGGAATTTGGTATATGTTGCAATGCTCATATGACTTCGCATATTCTTATTCTATAGAATGAATTAAATGACAACATAAATTACATACACGGGGAGAGATTACAAACACGTGGAGTTTTTTACGGGCGCTACACTGCACAGGTAACATTGTCGTTATCATGAATAAGAATATAGATCTATGACAAAGTGAGAGTTGCAACATATACCAATATTTGAAAAGGCACAGGCCAAAGGTATTCAGATGAAAGCCATATGTAAAAGTAAGAATAACATATGCCGTGAATCAATTACAAAAAGAGCAAACCCACTACTAATCGCCTTGGAACGGTTAATCGACAAATGTGATCGACGGGTGACATCTAATTACGCCTACCATTGATATTATGCTGCGTTACATGTGGTTTCTGACAGTTTGATTATTACATACATGAACCAATATCTAATCACCGCTATGGGGAATTTGGCCATACTTTTTTCATAAACCCATACTTTAGTCGTTATAAAGACGATTTTGCACACTTAGTTTGTTGTTAAGCTGTACTTATTGTGAAAACGTACGCTAAATGGTTCTCCTTTTCAACTCTTTAAAAAACGCGATAATGATCTCTGCTAAAACCGGATAGCGACATCCGAACGGACTACTTTAATGACTATGTAAAAGTAAGTGGTCAGGTGGTTTATAATAGCTATCTCTGCAGCGTGGCTCGGATAGGAAACACCTGTTTGCAATCACGAGTGTGGATTTATCCTTGACTGTTCACACAGATCTTTGGCATCAATGAACTGCATTTTGCAAAACCTTATCCAGCACCAATGATTTATTTGGTTATTTGAGACAAAAATGGACCAAACTGTCGGATACCACCTTTAACGCACTATTGCAGCTTTTTAGATAAAGACTATGAGTCATTCATGATAAATTTATATCAAAAATTAATTCATTTTGTAAAGTACATAATACATAGATAGGTTAAGTAACATTTGTATAAATCAAGCAACTGTTAACCGATGATTTAATACTAATGAAATATCAACATTTCTTTACGTGGACAAAAGAAGTATGGCCATTTTTTAGCGTCGTAACTTTTTACTTACTCCACCATTGTAACGAAAAATTGGAACACCGCTTCACCATCCAGAGTTATAAGAGAGCTGGATTTCGGAGGCATATAGGATTGACCCAGCATAACCTTTCCTACTCGCAGTCAGTTATTTATGCCTGGGTGTCAAATGAAACAAGATGCGCCAATTGCGTCCAGGCATGCTTTAAATGTTAACATTTATATTGCTATCTGTTTAAACTGGAAGTTCATTATATTGTGTAATTCAGATATACATGAAATGCAGATTTATGAATATCACTCATTGACTAGCGGAATTGCTATTAGAACGAGTGTTCTGTGGACTCTGCATTATCTACTAGGTGGAGATATTTGCGATATCCCTCGCGGGTACCATTGGCTTCTGCGGCTCTGAAGCAGGGTACGTAATGACGACGTTCCTTTGTATCATCTCATCATCAAATTTTAAAGCTTGCGCACGCGTTCGGAAAGGAACGGCGCACTCGGGATTTTTAAATTTAGATCCCAGGGGTGTAAGAGGTAGTGGTGAATATTGAACTGAATTTATTTTGGTTGAATAAGGTAGCATGTATGAACATTTATTTTAAATCTAACATATTTTAAATGCAAAATCCTATAGAAAGTTTTGAGTGTTGGTTTCTATTATCGGATTTTAGTGATTTTGATGCAACTTTTGTCCCATTAAATACTCTAAATATTTGAGAAGAAATGTTATTTAAAGCTAAAGACTTGCCTGCTTTCGAATGCATTTGGTTTACTACGGAATAATTTTAACCATTGTTTGCACACTTGTTATCGCGTACACGGTCAAACTTACACCACCCAAACAGCGCTTTGATGATATGATTTCCAGCTTCGTGTACATTGACACTAAAATTATTATTAAAATATCAGCTGCCAGTTTCCTTATAATGTGATATACTATAAGCATCGAAGTAAAGAAATGTTTCACTTCTGTACCAAACTGGTATCTACTGTACATTCATCAGCCGGAACGCTCCTATTCAATTGTCATGTTTTTACCATTTATCAATTGTGAATATTGTTAAAATGTGAATCAATTTCCCTAAGAATATTTTCTTTTCTAATTCCTGTTGTTATTTGTTATTAAATACATCGGTGTGCGTTTGGCATATATGCTGTATATAATTTAACTTTAAAGTTTTATCAGAACAGACGAACAGAATATATGTTTTATTGACCTAAACTTTACAGCTTCTTGTCAACATACATAAACAGAAAAAGTAAGTGAAATAGGACAACAGTGAAAGTAGGTAAAGCTGTGTTAACAGGTGGATGGAGGATGGTACTTCAATTTATACATATAGATTTTTAGTTATTATACTAATTTAATACAGAGGAAAATAAAATATATTCTGCAATATTACCAATATCGTATTTTTACAAGTTTCTACGTGACACACATTTATAACTAGTAAGAGAGAAGATATAAACTGAAAAGGCGCATGAAAAAAACGCTTTGATATATGTAAAAAATCCGGTGCAGTGTTTCCCTATCTAACCAATTCGTGTAGTTTCTTTTCGGATAAGGGCGGTTACTCGAACATTACTTAAGTTCCGGAAATCATTTTAGTGATATTGACAACGTGTGTAGATTTGCAAAATATAAAAAAGTTATATCCTCAAAGGTATGTTTGTGTAAAAAAATAGGTTAAGAAACAGAGAAGTCTATTGCCAACAACAAAGTGGCTATCTGTCGAAGTCGAAGAGGATTTGTTTGTGTTAAATGGAGTATACCTGGGGAAAAAAGGAGGACACATTGACAATTTGGCAATTTTTTTTAATTGGATTTGTTGCTAAGTTGGTAAAAATCTAGCAACAGTTTCGTTCATGTAATCAAGCCATTTGATTCTTCTAACAAGTGGAACTTTAATTCAGTGTTCATTTGAGGAGTTGCAGGCTTTGATAGTCATACAGCTTCGCATATAGTAAGCAATTATTAATGTAGGACAAAATTGGATAAATATTAACGTTTATTGATTATTACATCTTGCTTGAAATGTGTCCCTCATTTTGAAGCTTCTCGTAGATAGGACACGATGTTTAGAAATGTGTGTTTACTTTGTTTATTAAAAGTTCGACATACTTAGCCATATTTGGTTTTTTGTAGTGATATGTATTTAAATATTTTACTCTAATATGGTGATGAACTGGGCAGATAAAAGGAAAGCTGAATTCATCCTCAATTTCCCTTAGGTTACAAAGTTGACAATGTCAGCTGTTCCTGTCTACTCCCTCATGTCTCCCCGTTTCAATCTTCAGTCTATGTGAACCTAATGGAAATCGGAACATAATATGTCTATTAAAGGAAGTAATATATCCAAGTATGTCTCATAGCCAAAGTTTGGTTTAATTAATTTGTATGTATAAAGGATAGCATTTAAGTTAATACTGTATACTGTTTACCGATCCTTGTTTAAAAAAATATATAGCTCTATTTTTAAATGGAACATGAAATGTCTTTAGGTTAACACACTCAAGATTCATCCATACATATGTAAATCCATGGGTATAGAGTTATTTCTTAACATTTTGTGCCCAACTTTATGAGCCATTCATTGTTAGCATGTCATTATAAACAGATAAAAGGAGGTTATTCGAGTTAGATACTATTTTATAACAATAGTTTATTATCCTAACATGTCTTGTAATGTAAAGCTGATATCTACCAAACTCACCACAGATACCCATGTTATTAGTTGATTGTTTTACCCCAAGGATTTTTTTTACAGAATTTTAATTGGATTCTCTCTAAGACATTATTTTGTTTGAACCCTGATGTTTCACATCCAAACTTTAGTATTGAGCCTATAAAGGCATCAAATAATTGACAATTTACTTTTGGTGAAGTTATAGGGTTTTATGTTTTTAATTAGTGTATTTAATGCCTTTATGCCCTTACCGGACAGTGTTTCTATATTTTGGTAAAATGTATCCCTGTAGTAAAAAACGCTACCAAGATAGTTAGAAATATCTACTTTTTCTAAATCTTCAACACCAAATTTTCATTTATCTTTATTGTTAATGCTACCACCATTACGGAATATTACCACTTTTGTTTTTTCCTTGTTGACCTCCAGGCCCCATATATCACAATATGTTTTTGAGTTGTTTAATTTCTTTTGTATGTCATCTGGGGAGTTGCCAAATATCGCTATATCATCAGCAAATAGTAATAAGTTAAATTCGATATTGTCGTTTCCCCTTATTTGTCGATAGAATTTCTTTTAGGTCATTTATAAAGAGGGAAAAAGTATTTGGAGAAAGAACATCACCTCGTTTCAGTCCAACCTTCTCATTAAAAAAATCTGATAGTTTATTGCAAGCTTTTACTCGAGATTTGACTTTTTCAAACATATTTTTTATAATATTTAGCATCTTTCCATTTATTCCTTGTTTATATAGCTTATGCTAAAGGCCATTTAGGTAGACACTATCAAAGGCACGTTTTAGATCTATGACACAATATTATCTTTTTTTTTCTTTTTGCTCTAAGGTTTTTTGTACTAATGAATTTAATATAAATATAGGATCAGTTGTAGAGTTTTAAGCTCTAAAGCCAAATTGAATGTTGCTTATACTTTTATTGGTATCTGCCAATTTGCTTATTGTATTATTTGAAACACATGTAAATATCTTTTGTAAAACAACTTATCAATGTTATACCTCTGTAGATTTTGGTATCATCCATGATAACTTTTTTCTATCTGCTGGGGTGTAATTTTATCATTTAAATTTTGATTATTGTTGTTTCTTCACAATGAAAATCACATGAGTGTATAAAGTGTTCAACTTCTTCATTATGGGGTAGGGCTATATCAATTTGCATAATTTTGAAAAGCTTATAAAAGTCATCTGTTTTATGGTAGTATCCATCATTGTCTTCTCTTTTGAAAATAATTTCAAAAAATCTCTAGGCTGAGAGTGTCTAAGATTTTCTGTTTCTCTTGCTTTCTTTTTCAAAAAGTTCTTTCTTTTTTTGTACCTCCATTTTGTAAGTTTTCTTAGCATTTAAGCATATTCAATCTATTCTGGTCTAGTTTACTTTTATTGAATTTATTTAAAGCTTCATGCTATATTCTTTTTTCTTAAAGCATTCTTCATCAAACCATTCTGATTGCTTTTTATTAGTTTTATATAACTCACTTGTATTGTTCATTTTCTTAACTGTCACACATACCTGCACGAACACCTTGATAGATATTTGTCTTAGATTACTTCAAGTCGTGTAATAACATAAACTTCATCGTATTGTTATCGTTCCGCACAAGTGGCTCTGAATAAAGATTGATTGATTTTCCAATCTTTCAAAATACAAAATATGTACTTACCAGAGTTTCGGGAAACTTGTCTAAACTGCAATCCAAAATATATTTGTTTTACACATTAGGGAAGACTTATCGACTGAGTATTTAAAATGTGTGTCTTAGATTTTAATTTAACTCTGAAATCGCTTTGAAAAATTATTAAGTGACTGATTGACTGACCGTCTGACAGACCAACCAACTGAGCCGCTCGAAGATGTGGTTGTAAGCCGCGCCTACAACATTTTTGTGTGTGTGTGTATTGTTTCGTTTGTAAAAGAGAAAATAAAAATTATATAATGTAAATTAATCTTAATTTTGTAAAAGGGAATTGAAGAAACATATTTTTTACAAAAAAAATCAATTGGAGTGTAAATGTTTTAATTTTTAATATCGGTTGTGTAGTTGTTCTTCCCTCTGTTAACTGCTTCAGATTTTGGTGACACGTGAATCTCTAAGCTCGAAATCAAACAATATTTTATCTAACATTTACCTACCAGAAAAGCGAGAAAATTGTCCAAGGGCGTTTCATTTTTATAAGGACGTCTTTGTTTCCTGTCATAATTGCACTTCCCCTGTCGTGGAAGATGCTCAAATATACATATGCATATCTCAAACAACAAAGTTCACTCACGATAAATGGTCCTATACACTAAGTATCTATTTCTGATTTAATCTTCGGCAAAAAGAAAAAAAAAACGATTCTATTGGGTAGATGAGATGTTTTTATAGTTGTATCTAAAATTCGGTGAAGTTTAACCGGAGTAATTGGGTTGAAAAGCCACATTTTAGGATTAATAGGGAGAACATCAAGAATCCTTAAACATGAATTTTTTTCAAAGTTTGTACACGCCTCGTAATTTCATGCTTTCTTCTGACTTCGTTAAATGACTTTAAACAACTGTTTGCATAAGACAGAATGGTTGTGGGGTTGATGGTGGCGTTCGTGGTGAAGATTATTATGGTGGCAGTGATGCTAGTGATGCTGGTGATCGTGGTGATAATACTACAATTAGTACCGGTGGTGGTAATGAAAGTAGTGGTCATAATAATACTGGTTGTTTGTAACGTTGTGGTAGTAAAGTTTATGCTGATGACACTGTTCGTTACTGTTGAAAGAGACTGTTTTAGTGATTCGTGTGGTGACGGTAGCGGCTTTGGTGTAGGCGGAGATGATGGTGTTGTGGTGGATTCATTGATTAATTGCTCATATTATATTTTAGTGAGGTGTGCGATTATTATTATTATTATTATTATTATTATTATTATTATTTTTATTATTATTATTATTATTATTATTATTATTACTATTATTATTATTATCTTTGACGTGTTTCGTTTTTTCTTAAAGTAAGTAAGAATAATATTTCATCTATAGTTGTCATAGCAATGTCAATGCACGGTATAGAGAATTGGAATTATTAATGACCGGGTTTAAATTTATAGACATTTTTCAAATTCAGACAAATTAAGACAGGACAACTTATATTCTTTGGAAATAATACAATATCTTTTCTATAATTTGCTATTGAGTATCGTTTAGAAAGAAATTATGTCAATAGACAAACAAACCAAACATGTGACTTGATTTGTGTGACTCAATCTATTCGATATATGTACTAATTTGGTAACAAACCCAGACCACTGAAGACTGAATTAGCCTTTTTCATCTAAATATGATTAAATAGAGAAAATGTGACTGAGCTCTAGATAGTCAAATATTTTATTTAGTTTTAAAATACAGGCAATAAATTATTTAACTGATCCTGGAAAGCATAAAATAATTTAATGACATAGTGGTGACTTCTTAATGACTTTAAATATATAATGAACCGAATATGTTATTAAATTAAGCACGACATGTTGAGATGTCCTGACTTTCGAGTGTATATGTTGTGGCTTTATCTGGTTAAGGTGGTATCCAAAAATTTAAGAAGTGTTCCACATCGTCTTTATTAAGACTGAAGAGTTTTCAAGAAGTCGATCTTGTGCTGTATGTTTTACATATAATTTTATAAATCTTGTCGGATTTCATCCATAAATGAGAGAAAATGCATAACTTTTCTAACAAAATATCACCTAAAACAGAAACCCTTTTTGATCAGAGGTCGTATAATATCGATATTATGAACCAATTCAAATGGTAATTTGAAAGTATTGAAAATAAATATTTATTAATATTGCATTTGTCTAGGCCGTCTCTTCTGATGAAAATGTGTTTTACAGTCGAAGGGAGAAAACTATTTCTCTAAATTAGTCTCTCTTGAATGAGAAAATATATGGTAACTCCTCATTATTTCGTGGATGATACTTAACTATATCCAAACAGTAAATATGTTTGATTTTTGCCCAATCTGCTTTTGAAATAGATTTTATATTAAGGTTTAAATGGGCAATCACATAAACACCACCAGCAACAGCAAATTAAAATGAAAATACACCAGTTTAAAAAATCATTAGCTTAGAATTGTTACAGTGCTGATAATAAAAATCATTTTGTTTGCCTCTGTGATTACTTCCATAAGTTTTCTAGTATTTACATATATTTCAAAGCAGATGGTTGAGTCTACATTTTGCTAAAGTTTTTATTTTTTAATATAGAAATTAAACAAAATAAATTAACTAAGAAAACACATTTGACTCTACGCTGAAAACAACGCAAAGTTTGTATTGCTATTGTGTTTGATCTATGTGATTCCTTTTAGTTTACAGAGATGCTTAGTAGCAGGACACATAATGTATAGTTCAACTGGAGCAGGGATGACTGCGAAGGGGGATGCACAACGCCTACCAACATACATGTAAGCTTACAAATACTGAACTTTTAAAGTAAATCTTGTTTGTTGGCTACTTAGGTCTACCTTAGTGTCCTTTACTGTATATATATTATATATGTACTGCGATAAATTTGAATGAATCTTGATTCATACAACCCCACCAAAGTTTTTTTTATCCTTCCATTAATTCCTTCCATGGAGAACATTTAAAGTGTCTGCGAAAGATTAATTGGAGGAAATCATGGCTAAACAATATATTTCGTAACTTTCTTCCATTGAAAGAATTTCGGAGTCATACTCACCTCAAATTTCTGAAAGGATTAAAGAGTGCTCTATTTTGGCGTAGCGACCTGACCTCCTTTTTGACCTTTTGACCTATTTAAAAGTTCTGACTGAAGGTCAGTCCAGATGTATATATATCAAAACAACTCTCATTGGGAGAAATTACCAATATTCCTATATACAAATTAAATCAGGACACCAATCACTACACCTACGGCCTAATCACACACTGTGAGCTAAAGTCTGCTTTCAACTGAAACCACTGTAAGTCAATGTGTATTTTCTTCAGAAATGCAGTCCAAGAGTAGCAAACAATCGAAGAATAAAATATGGTTCACTGTTTGCTGTCAGTACTGTACAAATAGTTTTCGTATCTTGACAACAATTTAACATCGTTAGGTTATTAGCAAATGTATTTGCAATAAAAGTAAAATGATAATTTAAGAAGCAGATTGGGGTTGTATTCGGGAAATTCTTTAACGTGTGTTTACATATTCTGTATCATAGTAGTAAAGTAAATTGTATTCCAGAATGTTAATATAGAAGTTTTTGTAAAAGTTCGGTACAATTGATCTTACGATCTTTTTTCTTTATAATATAAACGACCAAGTGTTTGGCTAATTGAACCATTATCAACACCGGGTATAAAAATAATGGTTCTTATTTTCTCTGTCTGTGGCATTGTTCGTTTGAATGGTCGATAGACATAAGACTAACTACGCCCCGACAGGCTGCAATTCATGCATCGTAAAGTGTCAAAGACATCTGGGTTGCATTTCATGAATGCTGTACTGGTATTGTTTTTTGGATAACCACATTATAGCAACTTGCACTATACTTCCACTTATTTACACATTCCTCACACCCAGCTCCATCCTAAAAACACCAAATTAAACAAGTTTAAATTAATTAATTACACACACTTTTACCATTTGTACATGTACTTTCTTCAGCTTAAACCTACATCTCTTTCACGCTCTTCACACCCACTATAACCCGCCTAACATCAACTTATTACCTATTCACAGCTATATCACTTATGCTTCTTAAACACAACGTTATTATCATTACACTCATTTACACATCGAAGATGGGTGCGAGGAGGGTGGAAGTGTGCACAATGTTAAGATATATATCCTCGCTATATCGTCTATGTCGACATAACAAGGAAGTTAAGAAAGAAGATGCACTTTTTAATGGAGCGTTATACCGAATATATAAACCGCAATAATGTGCAACTTGTTTGATAATTTATATTGTGTTGACACTTGTTGCTTGTTTTAACTTGGTGTTGCGCTTTTGATAGTGACAATGCTAAACGACCTTTTATCTCTATCTCTTTCAGCTACTTAACAAGCTTGCTGACTTCCGTTTTCCACTCATTCCAGTCAAATACATGACAGCAGCAAACAATTGGCATAATGTCTCTGCAATTAACACTCATGCGCCAATGCATTTGTTTCTAATATAATATTCACATATCAGGGAAGAATGTCTCTGGTTTAAAAGTAATACACATTGAAAAGTTTTATATTGATTTGAAATCAACAAAAACAGTAGACTCTTCAGTAAGCTTTGTCTGAGATGAAACTTACTGGATCGTACGTATAATCTGATGTTTGGGAAGCTAGGTGGAATCTCATATTACATGAATAGCCACATTAGTCGTAGAAAATGTCATTCTGCTATAGACAATACCCTGATTTCCCGTGCGGCCTATTCCTCCCAAGGTATCATGCAATTTGCCCTTGTTGCTTTTGTAGCGTCCACAATACCTTTGTGTAGAATCTGTGCATTACTGAGTGATACTGTTAGTTGTTTCACTTTGACGGGATATTTTTATTTACACTGTTTGTTTGATAGAAAAACCTTCAGGAAGTGCGAGGTTGGAGCGCTCCACAAACCAGGTTTAAGAACCCCTGTTGGCCCTTTTGCCGACTGACCGTTCCAAGGCGGTAACTGTTGGGGTTTTTTTGTGTGTTATGTCTCGTCTCTGTGTTTTTGTCACATTTACATTTACCTTGTTTGCCTTTGTCTACAGGTAGATACATTTTTATACATGTGAAAATTTTGATAGGACCTTTTCTTATTTACCTGTTTATTTCTTGAACGTGAGCGCTGGATGTCTTTGACAGTTCGCCTTTCTCGATTATATTAATCTTTGAAGTTTCCGTTACTTTGATCTTAATGTACTCTCCTGTTGGTTATTATCCAGGTTTTCAGCTGTAAGTATGTTAAAGTCACCGCGTAGCCCTGTCAGTTGCATTTTGTCAACTGCTGAGAACTGTCTTACTCTCCCTCCCAGTCCCATAAGGCGCATCAGCAAACAATTCTCATAATGTATCTGCAGCAAAGCCTCATGCGCCAACTTACACAATAAGAATCCAATAAGGCCGTCCCTGAAGCCTCTTGGACTTATTTACAAAGGGTGTCAATAATGTTCTTAAAACTTTTAAGCAAGTTATTTGGCCCATTTCAGTTCTGATGTCTCCTTGACATAATTTATATGGACCATTTTTTATTCATCTACAGGCAATGGTTCTTCTTTGACAAGAAATAAAACATTCGGCCCTTGATGCTTCTATCTCAAATTGCGCATCAGTCACATCAGCTGTGGAAGAAAGTCTTGATTTCCCTTGCTGCCCATCCTTTTAAAATAACACGCAGTTTACGCTTGATGCGTTTGTACCGCTCTATATCATCTTAAAGGGCAGCATCATATCATTTAGCAATGTATTTAATACGATTTTCCATCATTGATAGTATGTCTTCATTTGATGAAAGAGAAGAGTTTTTAATTGTGTTGGTTGACCTTTCTCTATGATATTAGTTTCAATTATATCCCAGCTGTTGTGGCCAAGATATCGTCTATATTACCTGCATATGGGATATTGCTGTGATTGTAAGGTCACCCAAGAACCCTCTTTCTGCAGGCATATTCACACCCGATAAAGTTCTGGATTGATGATGAGGTTCATTCCCGAATATATGCATGACAGGCCTATTACAGTTCCCTTCTGCCATAATATTATCTGCTGCTGTACTATTAACACCGTATATCAACATTTGAGCTTCCGATACATGAAACATACTCTTGGCTTGGGTGATTAAACAATAACGAAAATATAAAATCCCAAATGCTTCTTGTTTTCGCAGTTTTGTAGATATTTATGTCTAATAAAACAGTAATTTAAAGTTATATTTCTGAAAGTGTGCTATTTTTCGCTGTTATTGCTGGTAAATGCACAGCTTAATAAATTACGATGTAGCATATATGGGTGTTTGTGAAAAAAAACAACATTAAGGCTGCAGGCACTATTTATATATTTACATTACTAAGCAGCAACCTTCTTTGCTTTAAATACACAACAGTGTTTTTGCTTAGATATAAAGTATAGATGGGACAAAAAGCCACGCATTTACGTGCAACTATAATGTGATGAATGTAAAGGGCACTGTGTATATAGACATGTTTGAAAGACTTCTGTACACAGATAACAGTCACATTTATTGTCTCTTCCTTGACTTTGGCATACTGTTATCTTTATATGTCAAATACCTCGTTGTTTGTGTGTTTTATCAAATAGGATTAGATAAAAAATATCAGGTTATAAATAAATTTAAGAGTACACGTACCCCCCCTCCCCCATTATGCTTATCAACTTATAAGGTAATATAGTAAAAAATGTTCAAAAAGACAATACGCAGCCCATGTCACCTTCATTATTCATTATTCGTGGAAAACAGTAATGTAAAAAGCTTACGTACGATGTAGACCATATTCGAAATATATTCGGAGTGTATCGTAGGTATATCGGAATTTCAACCTATGACTGTTATTGAAGAATTAACAAAGCTGCTTATGTGTGTAACTTGACAGGGTGCTTCGTTTTAGACAATCGACACTAACATCTTTATAGCGCCTCAATATTTGAGAGTGACTTGTACATACCATTTAGAGAAATTAACAATTAATACGACCGTTTTTGTTACTCATTGAAACATACCAGGATTCTACCATAATCATTTAAAATCTTCTATTACAAGATAGTGCTAAAATAGAAATTGTATAAATATTTGTGTCGTTGGCTAAATTCAATTAATACTATACAACTATAAGAAAACAGCCATTTTTTAGATATATAAATCTTTATTCGTATATAGGCCAGGCACATAGATACACAGACATACAAGCATACATAATTATCGATTGTATAATGGTTTAACAATGTTATAATGTTATAAAATGTTACACATGTGTAATACTTCAGCAATTATTCGAAATAAGATTTATGATACAATTAGTAAAGTCATTTGTAGTGGTAAGTGTATAAATAAAGTACATATAAACACAATACAAATACATGTACATGTCCAAAAAATTGTAACGTAGCAAGGTTAATAAATAAAATGTTGATGTTAGTTGTTTTTTGTTCGAAGTCTTTAGAACATAGGTAGTTTATAATTAGTTTCCTTGTACTGTATAATAATTCACGAACTACAAAGGTATTTGTATTTTTCGACAGGGACAGTTTTATGTAATTATTTCTCTTTTTTATATAACGGACATTCTAATACAAAATGCAATTCGTCTTCCAATATATGACAATGTTTTTTTTATTCGTTGAATTATTCTTGTTGTGGTTTGTTATTGACTTATACTTGTTTGTGCTATCGCTCTGTTTTGTAGTCTATGTGAAGGCACTTTGAGTTTAGATAATGCGATTCTGTCTTTCTGTAGTGATACTGTAACTAGATACACTTTAAAATTTAAGTCACCAAAAAGAGTTTATCTTCAGATGTCTTTGTCGAATTATTTATTTCTATATGTCATTGTTAAAATGTAACACTATTTCTTTATCTGTATAAAATAGGGATGTAAATCGAATCCCAAAACGATATTTGAATATTCGGAACGTGTATTCGAATCATATTCGAATATTCGGAACGAATTTATATCATAGTGGCATATAACAGGGTAATTTTCCATTACATTCAATGTGTTTATTCATTGTAAAACGTTTATTTCTGGCCAAAATTTACATTGTTAGCCTTACTTAGTGCAGAAGCGGCCGTAGATTTATGATTTTAGCATAGCATTTAATTTTAAAACGACGATTTCATCTTTCTGATATACAAACGGCAATAGTATGAATCCGCCATTATCCTGTTTATAGTGAAGGACCAGACGGGGTGTTTCTTTACTTGGTCAGCGGTAATTTGCAAGATACTGTCAGTGAAGAATGCCAGTAAATGCGTAAACATTGTCATTGCTACTTAACAATTATTATTATTATTATTATTATTATTATTATTATTATTATTATTATTATTGAAACTATAAAGTAACCAATCAAAGTTAAGATGACCTGCAAAGTCCTCTATAATATATACATTATTAATTAGTCACCTTAAACTTGGGTGTCTTTTTGTTACGTGTTGTACTTCTTGCAACAACTTTTACAATTTAAAGGCATTTTGTGTACTTAATTACTTGTTTGTATTAACATATGACGTATTAAAGGGGATACATAAGCTCCTTTTAATGTTAACATATCGATTTAATAAAACCATATCATAATTTTATTAGATGAAACTGTACAACACATGCAAAATAGCTCACAATTTTAATATTTTACTCTACTAACCGCAAACAATGTATAACAACAAACAGTCAATTATGTTTTGTGACTTAATCTTATAAAATACATTAATGATTAAAGGAGGCCTTTTCAAAAGGACAAAATGCGGGTGATACTGGATCGACTGTAAGACAATTAGGCAAAACCACGAAGGTTTAATGAAGGAAAATCGCTCAAGTTTACAGCCAATTAACGGTATTGATTGGTTGGTGGTCGGATTAATGTTTTATTGTGATTGGCTGAAATCGATAAGGGCGTAAATCCGAAGCCATAACATGTCAATTAGAGACATTTAGTTACCAATACACAAGTGACAATTACGAACCTGCTCGCCATATGCCTATGGGTGAAAGGCGAATGTAAACAAAACCATTTGATGACGACAATTAATGTGATTGGCTAGTGTCAAGATTACCTGACTGTTGATAAATTGAGAAGTACCGACCAATATATATATATATATATATATATATATATATATATATATATATATATATATATATATATATATATATATATATATAGAATGATTAAAATTGTAAGCTCGTGAGTTTTAAGTGTGTTAAGTAAACCTATGACGAACAATTAAAAAGTATGTAGATTTACATTTTTGTTATTCGGAGAGAACGAAGCAAAAACAAAGAACAGAAAATCGCGGTGACAAAAAACAACAACAGATGTCGCGGTATTGTATAGGAATAAAATAACAAGTATGAAGCAGAGTGACAAAAACAGAAAGTGATTGCAATTAACGTTTGTTTGACAGTGATCTAGTTGTGCTTTCCAAAAATAAAAGAAGTTCTGGTAGACTGTTAGCAATAAGTATAGCCTTATATAATGTATTTATTACACACTATCACGACCGAAGCTGGGTAGAGTCAGTGTTACGTAATTGCTGCAGCTAATTGCCGCAGCATTGAACTGACACGTGTGTTTATTGTACTTTGGCAACTGTTTCCACAGCTGTATGGTATTGTGACTAGGTCTAAGTGGGAGAGGGGGCAGAGAAGGAGCTGTGCGCGGTAAGGTGATTTCATGCTGTTAACCAGATGGCAATTCGTTTTCAGGAGACATGACCCACTCCTTCTATCTTAGAACGAGCGTGATCACATATCGCTAGCGTCTTAATTCGCTGGGAGACACTACGATCAACTAAAGAAATGTCTTTTCAATGTTCCTTCGAACTTAGCAAAAGTTGAAAAAAATGATAAAATATTCGAATCCCAAAATCGAATAGCGACTTGATATTCGAATATTCGAATATTCGTTAACATCCCTAGTATAAAAGCATTTATAAAATAATTGGCGTTTGTTACTCCTTGGTATGACAACACTTCTCTAAATCCATATGTTTCAGGTATAGTTGTCACATAGTTGACGCTGAAGATATTCTGTTAAGCATTATTTTCATATCATTTCATATCACAAGGCAGGTTTGTTTGATGAATGTTTTGTCTTTATTCTATAAAATTAAATTTTGAACCAATATGTTTTTATTCTCTCTGTCCTTATTTGTCTGAGAGGCAGTCTACCTTAGTCTCCAAGTGAATAGGAAAATATTAAAACGTGAAATATCCTATGAAAATAATTACAGAGAAACCTGAACTACCTATAAACAAAGGCATGAATAGTAAATGAAAAATGACACTATACACACTCAAGAAACCTCAACAGTTACCGCCATGGAAGGTCATTCGGCAAAAAGACCCACTATGGTGCTTAAACCCTGTTTGTGGAGCGCTCAAACTGAGCACTTCCTGAAGTACTTCTAACAAACAATGTAAACAAAAATATCCCAACAAAGTGAGATAACTAACAGCAAGCTCCTGCATCCGGAGTTAAAACTGATAAAAGTATATCATATACAAATAAGATATCCGCGTTTGAGGTTTAACGCCCAGCAATTGTTTAAAGAAAAGCAAATGTACACGTTCAGTCATCGTTGCAGTCTTCTATTCCCAAACTAAGCCGCCATAATAAAGAATTAGTAGAAAGTGATTTTTTAATGTATGAATCACTTTATTACCTAGTAAGTTATTCAGAGAGGAAGATCATAATATGCTTTCGTAGGCTGGCCTGATAGTGCAGGTATAGGACAGTAGTTTATTGTAAACGTGCGTGAAAGTGCCACCTGATAATAATACGATTCCAAGATAATTCAAGGAGTTCTAATTTCAGTTTCTTAGAGTCTGTAAGTTTATATAATATAGATATATATATATATATATATATATATATATATATATATATATATATATATATATATAGATATATATATATATATATATATATATATATATATATATATATATATATATATATATATATATATATATATATACCGTCATTTAGGAAAGACAGTAACTTTTTAGAGCCACTCCTGTAACGATATTGATTTTTAACAGACGACAGCCACTTCGCATCCTTTTCAAATGTACATGTTAGTTTACTTAATATTTTCTATTTTGCAATATGGTCTCATATAACTGATCTTAAATGAATGTCAATTATGCGGTTTACACCAACTTAAGGGTTTTGATTTCAAGCACATTTTGTGGTACAAGAAAGAGTTTATGCAGAGAAAAAAAAGATCAGATTGTAGTACAATCTTATTATTTATATTAAACACTAACCATAAAAAATGTGTTGTTTATTAATGAAATTTTTAAGTGTAAACGGTGCATGCTAATTCATAAGGAAATTACAAATACACTTGAGTTATAAACAAAACCTAATTAACCGTAAAAGGTTTCCAAATTTGATAAAATTAAATATTTTATATATTGAGAAATTGCAACAGACAAATGGTTCAAGTGAAATAAGTCAAATTGGTATAAAGCAATAAAAAAGACAGCGGATATTTACGCTTGGGGGTTTCTAAGCAGAATTCAGTCTCAAGATATAACTAAATTTTAAGTAAACCATTACAAACATTCGTTATTGAAACACATATGTATTGTAATTAATCACGTCATACTTCTTCATTTCAAATAGAGAAGCCACTTAAACCCATATGCCAAATTAAGACATAAGGTGACAGTTCGCCACCCACATCCCTTCTCATACAAAGAGAGAAGACAGGAGATAACAGCTTACATGCGAGTACATCCAAGCTACAGCTACAACTGACATCGAATGGATTTACAGTTCATACCAGTGCTAACATGAAGGATAAACTAGATAAACAAATCGCCAAGAGTTTTTTTGTATGCATGTAACATTTCATTCAATGTGGCTGACAACACAGTGTTTAAGGATACTATAAACTTATAGCTATGAACCGCCATTTCGCAAGTCTATCGCTGGTCCCTTACTGGACAATGTCCATAGAAAACTTACTGACATGTTGAAAATCAAATTTCAGGGCAAAAATGTAACAATGATGCAGGATGGTTGGTCTGACATTCACAACAATGATGCAACTGTCGCCTATCTCTGTTTCCCTGGACGCGGTGCAGTCTGACACATGTACCATAGCAGACGCATGCGAAGAGTGGTTAGATCTTATAGCCAATGAGGACCTGAGCCCCACACAGTCAGCAAGTGCTCACACGGTTCAACCATGCGATGACACTCTATCACTTTGTGGCCCATATTCTGCATCCGAAGTACCGTGTCGAGAAGCTTACTGCCTCTTAGTGTGATGCAACTCAGGATTCTGTACTCAATAAGAGTCCAGAATCTGTGCCAGACTTCCTGAACTTTGTCAGAATCATTTGTGTTTCTTAGTGCTTTAAGTTGTGAAACAGTAAAACAAAAAGTGAATCCAAAAGTATGGTGGTCGTGTTTAGGGCGTTCAAATGTAGTTGGTAACAGCTTGTGTGAACTTGCAAGGAAAGTTCTTCCGATGCAATGTAGCTCTACCTCTCTTGAATGGATATTTTCAAACTTTGGAACTGTGCAGACTAAACTCAGGAATAGACTAGGTATTCAAAGGGCAGCTAAACTTGTTGTTTGTTATCGCTTCCTTAGGGGTAGTTATGAATTATAGCATTGGCTGTAATAAACTGGCTTTGGCTTCTCCTCTGTTAAGAAATGTGTAAAATAAATTGGTAAATGCTATCAATCTATGGTTTTATTTAACTTTAACATACTTTGTAGATCTACTCGGCCTTGAAGGTTGAATTCAATAAATAAATGCTCTTTAGTACATTGTAAAAAGATGAAGTTCAAGTCTTTTGATGCATACAGTCAGTTTTGTTTATTCTCTAGTGCAATTTAAAATATGAATGTTAAGATTGTTCATCGTAACTTGTTAGTTTTATCTGATCCTCTATGTTCGCATTTGAGTGCTTTTTACAAAATAAAATTTAATGTTAAATGTCTTTAAATCAATATGGCGAGCTAAAATATTTGCTTTTTTAGTGCGCGTTTAAGTGTTGATATAACTTTATTGTGTTTTATTTTTCGGCAATATACATATTAGTCGATTATGTATGTACTTTCTAAAATGTAATATTTAGCCATATGACCACTAAAAATATCTCATCTATTCTATTAAAGTCATTACATGTAAATGGTCAGTTTTTTTGTTGTTGCTTTTTAGGGATGTCTAAAACCGCAAAACAATAAACGCTGTTTATTATTTATTACTATCTTTATCTGCATTTTAGTGCCTTGTCATTAGTTTAGAATATATCAAAAATGGGCAAACAGTCATACATACGTCAGGTGTATTTGCCACTCATAAACAATACCTGATTGACTCGATAGTGACACATTTAGTTTTATAAATGTTAAGTGTGGAATGTGTAGTTCCAAATAAAATAAAAATATTATCAGGCCCTATGAGTCTTGCAACCTTTATTAAAATTAAAATATGCACAGGTCACAAGCTAATTTAAACTGACCGACTAATATTAGTCTAGCACTAAAGGAGCCCAAACTAGCAGTGTATGTCGTGATTTGTCGAGATAAAAAGATCGACATAAACATTTATTTTTATTATAGATAAAGAACGAACAAAATTGGGACTTAACAAACCTGGTCGAGATAAAGGAAAATCTAATTAAAAGAAGTCGAGAAAATGCGAGTGGACTGTATATTAAAGGCTATGATTAATAGTTTCAAAATGCACAAAAAGCAGACAATCCTTGCCATGTACATTGAATTACCAGTTAAATTTAACTGCTTCAATGTTTGCAACTTTAAAATGCGTTAGACAAAACTAGCAAGTGACAATAGAGAGGTTTACAGACTAAGCTCTAATCATATGTAACCGGGCGGAAGAAACTAAGCCTCCAATGGGATTAATACGACAAACCTGGCGAATACAATCGAATTGCTTTATCGAGATATAGATGCTATGTGTGATCAAACTATGAGCAAAACTGCAACCGTCCTGCCTCCTTTAACAATGAGGGACCTAATTATTATCTCTGATTTTTGTCTAAAGCACTGTTGCATATCACAACTAATACAGGTGCATGTAGAAAGTCATGGCACCAAATGTACCAGGGTGCAAAGAAAGAGCCTCCGCCTGGTTTCGGATCACAACAACAGATATTAAATACCTCCCAAAATGCCAATGGGTCGCTCTACAACTCGTCTACTGAGGCTATGCAAATTACCACTACAAGTAAACGTGCTATCCATACATTTTGCAAGCAGACAAAAGATGTCAGAAACACTAAATTACTATAAATGCTCATTATAAGATGCGCAGAAGAGCAGTGACATGAATAAATATTTATAACATACATGTACAATTTGAAATGCGCTAAAATCAGACAAAACTTTAAACTGCCTATTCTAACGTAATTTTTCGTAGAAAAAATATATGATTCTGTCGGATAGATGCAATGTTTTGTTATTTGTTCTTATTTGTATGTCAATTTCGGTAAATGTTATTCGTGTCGATTGGAATTAAAAACGGAAATTTCCGGGGCGAACGTCAAGAACACATACTCGTACAATTTTGCACAATCGCACTGTTTCTGCCAAGTTGATTAAGGTAAGATCTCGGATCCGCATGCCAATTTTCTATGCTCTCATAGTTTCATGCATTATTTTTGGCACAAGACGGAGTGCTGGTGCTGCTGGTGCTGTTGGTCTGGGCTCATGATTGTGATGGCTGCTGGTGGTGATGCTCGTCGTGTTGGATCATGATGGTGGTCGTGGTGATAATGATTATGTTGACAGTTGATGCTCTCATTGGGTTGGACCATGACTATAAACGTAGTACTGGTGGTTTTGGGGATGGTAGTGGTGTTGAGAATAGAGGTTGCGTAATCGTAGATTAGCGTATGAACATGGCCCGCATAAACAGAAGGTGACATTGATACTATTACTATCGACTTAACGCGCATATTGTTAATGAGTGACGTATACACATGCCGTTTATCATCGCATTTTAATTTGAATGATTTCTTGGATGTTGAACTTAGAATAGCTAAAAAAAGTAAATGAATAGATTGATATCGTCGTGACGATTTTGATTTACACGATTTACACGATAACATAATATTTCGAATTATGTTGCCTATTTACTATTAGCACATTGTACAACTCGTTTGTTTTCTGTTCATTGCAGCATTACATGTGAATTGCACCAGTATAATGCTGCTTCTCAAATGATATGATTATTCATACGCCGTATTAATAAACAAAATGGATGAGAATACGTGTCACAATTAACTGCAAATAACAAGATACTACTGTTGTCATGAAATATTCGACTAGGAGTAATGACCATCGACCATTAACCATCTTATTATCAATGTCAACTAAATTAAACGCGGATATGCAAATTTTAAACATGTGCGCTAAATCTTACACAAAAATATGTATGACAGATTATCTACACTCGTTAACATTGTCGCAAAATGCAACTGCTGTTCATAACAAAGGGTTTGCATCACTTTTATTAAATCTGACCTCACTGACATCATTTCATGAATGCTTGCGATGATACCTAACACCGTTTGAAGATAAAAACGATAATATTTAAATATACACTGTATTTTAAATACACTCATCCAAAAGCACAGTTAAAACGTTGAGTTAACCAGTATCAGTTTTACATGTATCACAAATAAACGGCTCTCCTATGTGTTTGTTTCATTGCCAAAAAGGTACAAATACTGACTTTAAACGTGTGAGGCTCTAGCTTTTGTTTATATTTATCATAAGTATGCTTTCATAATGAGATTGTACGCACTCTTGTAGGAATGGAAACCATTATTTTCTTAACATGAATAACACTAGCTACTGAAGTGATGATGCATGCTTTATGACATTTATATAAAGTTCTTAAGAAAAAGTAGTTCCGGCTGCGATGCATGGTCCTGCAATTGATAATGACAATCAATGACATATATATTATTATTCTGTACAGTATTTCCCCTGATAATATACTTTATTTTTCTCCAATTTACATCAATATGTACATAAGAAACACTGTATTAAAGATTTTGAAGTAAATCTTTGTGGAACACCGAGTTCTGAAACACTGAGGAGATTCATCAGTCTTTGACATCGGACTGTCTTGCTTGAAATATTGCTACCATATATATGCCATTGATTGTTCATAACATGAACATATACATAGGTAAATAAGAAAAGGTCCTATCAAAATTTTCACAGATATTTAAATTTTATCATCCTGTAGAAAAAGGCAAACAAGGTAAATGTAAATGTGACAAAAAACACAGAGACGAGACATAACACACAAAAAGAAAAAACATCAGTTACCGCCTTGGAACGGTCAGTCGGCAAAAGGGCCAACTGGGGTGCTTAAACCTGGTTTGTGGAGCGCTCGAACCTCGCACTTTCTGAAGGTTTTTCTATCAAACAAACAGTGTGAATAAAAATATCCCGTCAAAGTGAAACAACTAACAGTAAGCACCTGCATCGGGAGTTAAAACAGATATAATGAACTTATGTACATACATAATAACTAGTAATAAAACAACATATGTACAGTAAGTACAGTAGATAAAAGACTCGGCAACCAAAAATTCCAAATGAGAGAGTAGTTTTAAATAAAATAAAGCAGTACAAGCGCTGATATATTATAAGAACAATATAATGACGACATAAATGCCATGACGTCATATGCCAAAAGTGTCAAAAGTGAAATGTAAAAAATACGGAAGAAATAATAGAATTTTAGAAAATCAACAAAATAAAACGTAGTATTGTTTATGGTTAATACGTTTAAAAAACATATCATGAACGCCGAGGATTTATCCGCAGTTGACATATTATATATGATAAAGGTACAAAATATCCCGATGTTATACCTACTGTGCAATCTCACGTAAGGTTATAGAGACTGCTCAAGTTGTCCCACCTATATAGGGCACGACTGGAGAGAGGAAGAGACTAGAAATCCAACAGTGACTGTCCAATTATGGCTTTAAGTCATTGTCTCAACGACGTCATCGTGTAATTTAAAAGCAATGCAAGTTCTTGACTGTAAAAGGGTCAATTGCAAGCAATGCAGTACATCGAAGGACTCCCGGGTTGTAACCGTCTGGCACAGTTACATTTGCAAAATACTAAAAAGAAAGATGTAATATGTGTATATAAAAATAAGCCTCCAGTGAAATAAGTTATAATTTCCATAATGTTTTCTCTTTAATACCTCGAGCTTATTATGTAAGCCTAATAAATTCAAGATTGTTTTCACGTGTGTTGTAACAAATTCTGCATAAGATGAACGTAGATATGACACAGATACATATATAATAAAATTAAACAGTAACATATCTGTCTTCGATAATCAAGTTTAAAACAAATTAAATAACTTCGTCTTTTTCGCAATGTTTTCGCAGCAATACAACAAGCTGTTTGTATTAGCCTAAAAAGTTAAGTGTTGTTTTGACTTCATGACCTGACTTCGTGTCAGTGGCCACGGCTGCAAGTTCCGTCCAACCGAATATCATTTTGACTTCGACTGATCGATCCATGCCCCGACCATCAATATCGATGGTCAGGGATCCGACGGGTTGGCAACCAGAATCAGTGTATTCGGGCGAGGTTTGACTTGAGGCGAAGAATTCGACGACTGTTGTTTTCTGATCCTCATATATAGGATTGTACGATATGGAATAATGTTCACCGACCTTGACAGCTTGACCAACCTCTACATGCTTGCTGAAGCGTTTTTTGCAACGAACTAGACCACTGGCGTTAGTGAATTTGTGTTCCTCAGGATCCTTTCCTTCCCTGAAAGCCTTCACTATTTGTACGCCGTATGTTTTGCGGCAACATCTTTGTTCTATCACAGTTGGTTCGTGGCCAAAGATGACTGCACCACTTAGAACTGCGACACCAGGCTCAGGCGGTATAATGATTCTCTTGTCTTTGAAGTGGTCTTTTATGATTTCCTGCAGCAATGGGGATTCAGCGAACCCACCAACCATGAGAATTGTTGGCACGTCGTCTATCTTTTTGGTATGAAACAGAGTTTCAAGATGTTTCACAATGCTCTGACAAGCATCGTGGAAGAATCCTTTGGCCATCGCAGCATCTACTTTCAACTTGTCGCCCGACCAGGTGATATTTCCAAGCAGTTTTGAATTGGCCGCCACATACTTCTTGAGTTCTTGTTGTCTCTTCTCCTGAAAAAGTGTCGAAAGTATGCTCGGGATGCGAAACTGTACGGTCGCCTTGTCGGTATGCCTGAAATTTCGCTTTTTGACTTCGAATTCGCGGAACAAATCGATATAGTCGCTGGTGCTATTGATTTGCAAATCATTCATTATCTCATTTCCGACGACTGAGGCGAGAAATTTTTTGAATGCTTCATCAACGTAAATTCCTCCCCAATTTCCCCCGTTTGCCGCATACAGTTCCCGCAATTTGCCGCTCTCCTCTACCCCATGGACGGTAATATCCACTGTTCCGCCTGTAGAAGAAACTACGGAATCTTAAATTCTGTAACATTGCTTATAAAACTGAATATGTTAACTTAACTATTGTGTATTTTTATTGCTTACCCGTAGTTTTGTGTTTTTCATGTTTTTTATTTGACAATAAAGTTAAGTGTTTATTTAGAATAACATTGGTTTGTTCGCAAATGTAGCAGATTAGTAATTAGTATTCTGCTTGACAACTTACCACCAGCATCAAGCACCATGTACTTGGAGCCTGGCAAGAATGACTCAAACGTCGAGCTCTTCCTATCATTGCCGTGTAGTGGCAGATGACGACAACACAGTGACGCTGCCTCAGGTTCTAGGGCAATCAGCAGATTGTCGTTCCTGATTCCGGCCTGTGAGGAATGGTAATGTGAACTTTTTGTGTTGCAGCATCCCTTGTTTAACTTAAAAGTGTATACTGTCTACTTAATTTGGCGGTGACAAGTTTAAGACAAACTGTGTCTTGCTGCGTGGAGTCAGTAGAATGCATAAAAACAAGATGTAATAAAATAACCAGCACTGAGTCGCCTACATATTTGCGTTCATGAAACACAAACTTGAAACGAGCATTACGGGAAATATAAGACCTTTAACGTCCTCATATAGAGACTACTAACCATGTTTGCTGCTTCCCTCATGAACTGTTTGCAAGCATCTGTCCAAATGGCGGGAACTGTAAGCACCCAGCGGATATCCGTGTTTTCGTCTATTGAGGTGAATGAATTCCGACATTTTTCTATCAAATCATTCTTCAAGTACCCAATGGCTGCTGAGAAAACATCCAAAGCCGGCATCTCCTTGCCAGTTTCGTCTTTCAGCATGTACCGCCGCTGAAGTTTCTGTAGAAGATTACAGATTTATCCACACCTTTAACACATTGGGCTATTCTTTACATAAATAATTAAAAAAACTAACTTATTAAATAGGTTAGTGTCTAATTCATACCGAAGCAAGTTGTAACCAATTCAGTTTAAATAAAGTTTTTTTTGCTTGCTCAGATTGTCGTTTGTTTAAATTCTGGGTGATGTTAATGGAACTTCATTTAAACTCTAGGTCGCCTTATACTCTTCAAATGCCCCAGCTTGTACGGCCTGCCCTAATTAGAAAATTATTCTGGTCCAATCTAAAGCTGCGTGTAGCAAAGTCTTGATCTTTGTAAGTGCAATGTGTACGACTTGTTGAGGTTCTTTGCGATGTCATGTCAGGTGTTCAAGTCCTGCTATCGAGTGATAAATAGAAACGTATAATGTCTTTTATGTTAAAGTGAATAATGTCTCTAATTAACAACATGATTATTTTTAGAATGACAAAATACTCTGTGGGTATGGGACATCCAAGCCGCTAACGAAAGTGAAAGGAAATCAATGGCAAACTGTTAAGGTCACGGTGCTAGTTTTGACAATATTCAATATCAGATCGTATATATCCTAAACGATCAATGCCGATGGGTAGTGTGAGGTCCATTATCATTTAACTGTTTTTAGTTTTTGCCTGCTACATTATATTTTAGATTGAATCTGCACTGTTACCTTGGCATACACTGCCTTGTTGTAATTGAAACGCTTGTCAAAACCTCCTGAAAAATATTTTGTCTACTATTACGTTCACTACTCATGGAACTATTTCATAACATAATATTTCAAAAAAAATACTTAATGTTGCAGTCAGACTTTAACTAGAGGAATGCTTTACCGTTTTGTCAAAGAGCGTCATTTTGAATCGTCGAAAAAAGAACCACTTCCGGTGATCTTGATCTTCCTCGTCTCCAGAAGCAAGCCCCATGTATTTGTCTTCCGCCTCATACCCGAACATACTGAATCTCTTTTGAGGGTCGAACAGAACACACGTCGGTGTCTTCTGGGACAGAAACGCGCCCCCCGACCACTTGTTGAGGTAAATCTAGAACAATGTAGATAAGCATATCTGGAAATCATTATCTAAACAATGAAAAAACACATTGTATTAGAGTATCGATACCCTCTTCAAAGCAGAGAAAATAAATTATATCACAGAAAGAAATTTATTAATTTCATTCGAAGCAAGTACGAACACTTTTAACATTCTGTATACTCGATTCTTAATTATTATATAAGCATGTATATATACCGTACCTTCAGTGGATCTGCCCGATAGTCATTTTTTGAAGAAAAAGCATAACCCGAGTAAGTTGTCCCAAAATCAATCGCAGCTACCAGCAGGAAATTATTGGGCAATCCCGTCATCTTCGGTCACTGGACAAGACTGGGAACTAGTAATTACATTGACACATTTTCAATATCCACGAAAAACATTTTAATGTAAAGACCAAGACAACTGGTTTCCTTAAACAAATTGAAACAAGAAAGAACAGGGAAAAGTTTTCAATAAAAGATGTACATGCCGCCACTGCGTACATTTAGACGAAAGTGGGAACTGGCAGTTATATAAGAAATGAACTAGGTATTTCAAAAATAACACTTAATTAACAATGCATCTAACAAAAGTTAAATGTTGTAAATCTGGACATTCTAAATAAGATACATAAGCTGGCACATATTAAGACAAGGTTCGTAAATATTAATTAACTTCGATTGCACGCAAGACGAATAACCTCATTGAACAGGGTTATGGTGCCGGACACAATTTGCAGACTGTATAAGGGATTTCAACTCAAGACTTACCGTGCATGTCACAAAGCGTGCATGTAATGTGTCTAATTAACTTTGAAATAACATAATAATTAAGCACGTCTTGAGGTGAAAACAAACACGTATTTATTAGCTATCAAACGCTTAATTTTGACAGTGACTTTCGTTTGTACCAGAAGGCATTACAACAGGATCAATGTTCATGTCGCTGTGATTCTCGATTGCAACAATTGGTCATACGTTCGCTGAACTTTATTTCCACGCCTTTTGCCAGATGCCAGAACCTTTCAGCAAGGTTGGGTTAGCAAAAGGCTGATTTTTACATTTAATCGATCGAAAGAAAAATAAAATTGTTGTGCTAGCAAACCTATCAGTACACTTTTACACGCCAGAAAAAATGACACTTGAGTCGCGGATTAAGTTCCTTAATTGGTATGAAGATAACAAAGTTATCTCTTTGATTTCTAGAAGGAACGGCTACGATACTTCGATCGTTTTGATACATTCTACGAAAGTGTCATCTGAAATTCATATAATTAGTCATGGATTTGGCCAAAAGATTAAACAACAATGGATAAGACCTGTTTGAGAAATATATCATCATTGTATCTACTTGCTATACAGGAGCAAATTAAATATGGCGACATCACTTTTCTTTCATCTATCGGTTAACTAGCAATATAATTATCTCGAAAATCTTTAAAGATAGTAAGTTATGAAATCCTTAGCAAATGCAAGGTTTTGCCACCTAAAGGACTGGATAGGCATATTGTATTTATAAAGTGCAGTCTAATGCTAAGTTGTTGTTAGCGAAAAGGGGCATTACCAACACATTAAATTTATGCACGGTGAGTCGGAGAAAAAGCAACGATTGATATAAGGGTGCCAAATGAGGTGAAACTATCCGTGTTTCAAGGTTCTGTTATACAAAATGTAGTGTGGCATTTCGGCCCACCTCCCGATAGTTTCCAATAACTGGTAGTGGTTGACTGTTACAGAATACGTAAATACCGTTTTGAAAGTACGCTATGAGATAAATTTTTGCCGGATTTAAGTAAATGCGAACCTTACAAACATGTCTATATACACAATATCATCAGATTGGGGATAATATGCTAGATTGCAACACTATTGCACAGAATATTGAATTGCGGCCCCTTGTGGCAAAATTTATTTTATTGATTTATCGCGCTTTAACATTGACACCAATATCGATATACACAAGTTTTTTTCATGACATTTTTATTTCTTATTTTACCGATCCTGTGAATTTATTTGCGATATGGTGAAAAGTGACATACCATCCAGCACACCGTTTTGAAAAATGTTACCCAGGGCATTTTATAGGCATAGTTTGATAGATGGTGTTGTCTGATAATTCCATCAATAACAGTCGCTTTGATATTCATTCGTGCTGACTTTGCGTCAGCATTTTGTAAGTCTATCAAAATGCCATTAGAAAGCTACGCTGATAAACCAAGTAATAATTGAACATCATTAAAATTAATAGGAAATATATGTCAATGTAGAAAGTCTTAAAAACGATATATGTGTTTGTCACCGAGCCTAATATTTATCAAATTGTTAGTAAAATTGATTCCTTGTTTTCTTGCAAATAGTAAACTTGAACGAACTAGGACGCCAAACGATTGCAAATTTTCTGACAATAATATTTAGCATTGTTTATATACTGTATACTTACTCCATAAATTCACATTTATAGTTATAAAAAGCGCGTTTTATATAACCTACAAAAAAGTTTTGACAATACTTATATATCTTATTGTCATAAATTATTAAAGGATGCAATAACTGTGTATGTGTGTATTTTTAAAAATTCATATGGTGAATAACTCACCAATGCGAAAATGCCCTACACAATATACTTATTACCCATCGAAGTTAATTCCTATCAAGTTAAATACAGTCTACACAAAAATGTAGTAGGTCGGTCGTGGCAGAAACTGCTGAGGCAGGAGTTCCGAATGCTACTGCACTTGAGAAGGGTTGTCTACAGCTGTAGAGACAGCATGCCGTCTCTCCCGAGATGTGCGAAAAAGTGAAGCTAAAGATAAATTTCTTTTTAAAAGGCCCATTCAAACGCCTATTTTACCTTTTTTCAAACACCGCTGACGGTGCCAATAATCGATAAACCGATAAAGGACGTTTGTCTTGTAGGGTAACGAGAGAGTGTCGTCTGCATTTAGTATTTAACTTAAGTGTTGAAGAGTATTGGTACACAAATGGTTAGACTAGGCCAATATATAACCACACATCATGTCTATAAACAGAAGCCGTAAGATCGTGTTAACCACATCATTACGTTCGTTAACAAACGGTTAAACGAGTTAACATTAAAACAAAAATATATTGAGTTAAATGAAATACAAAAGTCTCAATTTCTTTTTTCTGCCTGGTCTGATTGTGCTAAGTATTTTGTCTTTATTATAATCTATTTTGGGTTTGGTCAAAGACACAACCTTATATCTTCATGCACCATTGCAAGTACAGGTTATATTAATGTTATGTAAGCCTCATGTACACAACGGGTGTTTCCGCCTATACAGCTTTGTGTGTCTCGTTTTGTTGTTGCTGTTGTTGTTGTAAACCAGATAGTGTGGCCAGCACAGCGAAAACATAGTTTGGCTCATTTAAGCAATTTTGGTCGTATGCACCTAGAACATACATGATAATTATTGGTAAAATTATTGTAAGACTTGGGACAGGTAACAACACAGCGTGTCTATAAACAAAAAACCTGTAAGATGGTGTTAACCACAGCATTTACATCCATTAACGAACGGGTAAAGGAGCTACATTACAATAAAACATATAGAGTCAACTAGAATACAAAAGCTGTACTATAACATAAACTAACATAAACTAACGGACACACCTACATAATACATAGCAGTTGTCGTCTGCTAAAAATCAGTTGTGAAATATATCATGTAAACATATTAATCTATTGTTCAGATGCATTTTTTATTCAATTTTTCATCCTAGTTTGTCAAGTTTTTTCCAATTTAACAAAACTATTAATGCGAATTTGACCGCAGTGATCAAATCACTTTGAAGTTAGTACAAATTTGTCAATAATATAAGAATAGAAAACATATGTTAATTAAGAAAGTCTTGAAAACGATGTATGTGTTTGTCACCGAGACTAATATTTATCTAAGTGTTAGTTAAATTTATTCCTTGCAAAAAAAGTAAACTTGAACAAACCAAGACGCCAAACGATTACAATTTTCTGCCAATAATATTTAACATTGTTTATATACTGCGTACTTACTCCATAAATTTACCTTTATAGTTATAAAAAAGCGCGTATTATATAACCTACAAAAATAAAGTTTTGACAATACTTATATATTAATGTCATACATTTTTAAAAGATGCAATAACTGTGTGTGTGTGTTTTTAACAATACATATGATGAATAACTCACCAATGCGAAAATGCCAAACACAATACACTTATAACCCATCGAGGTTAATTTCCTGTCAAGTTAAATACAGTATACACCAAAACTTAGTAGGGCCGTATGGCAGAAACGGGTAATGCAGGAGTTGTGAATGCTACTGCACTTAAGAAGGGTAGTCTACAGTTGTAGAGACAGCATCCAGTCTCTCCCGAGTGGTGAGAAAATGAAGCTAAAGATAACTACTCCGAAATTCCTTTTTTTTAAAAAGCCCATTCAAATGCACAGTTTAGCTTCTATTCAAACACCCCTAAACGTACCAATAATCGGTTAAACCGATAAAGGACGCTTGTCTTGTAGGGTAACAAGCTAGTGTCGTCTGCTTTTAGTGTTTATCTTAAGTGTCGTATAGTATTGGTAGAATAATGGTTGACTGTGGAAATATAACAACACAGCGTGTCTATAAATAGAAGCCCGTAAGATCGTGTTAACCACATCATTACATTACATTCATTAACAAACAGTTAAACGAGTTAACATTAAAACAGAAATATATTGAGTTAAATAAAATACAAAAGACTCAAGATGTTTTACTGCCTGGTCTGATTGTGCAAAGTATTTTGTATTTATTATAATCTATTTTGGGTTTTGTCAAAGACACAACCTTAAAGCTTCATGCACCATAACATGTACAGGTAATGTTAATTTAATTTCAGTTTCTGTCTGATCAACTTGGTGAGTCTCGTTTTTGTTGTTGTTGTTATAAACTAGTTATTAGGACCAGCTCAGCGAAATCATAGTTTAGCCCATTAAGTAGTTTTAATCGTATCCTCGTAGTATATATTTTATAATTATTGGTAAAATAATTGTAAGACTTGGGACAGGAAACAACACGGCGTGTCTATAAGTAAAAACCAGTAAGATTATGTTAACCACATCATCAACACATCAGAAAACACATACTTTTGCATACTTTCCATAGTTGTAAGTAATGTTTCAATCCTGATTATATTTGTTTCACTTGTTAATCTTGAAAATCTTTCGTTTGAGAAATTAATCTTCCTGGTTACGATTAAGTTGGAAAATGTCTGAATTTGTTGCTAAGTGTTGACTAATTGACTAATTGATTGACTGACCGACTAGTTCAGTAAAATGACTTAAATTAGGTTGGAATTCGTCCAAACACTTTTAATAATGACAACACCAGAATTTAAAATACATCATGTTTTCATACTAATCTAGTGATCAGAGTTACTTGTTTGTATTTCATGATTTAATGTGGTTTAACAAACTTTTACTTTGTTAACCGGAATATAAATGCAAACTTAACATCTGTGACTAAGTTGCTTTAAATAAGTACAAATTCGCATATAAATTGAAATTATGAATTCATTACAAAATGAATACTTACCAGAAGAGCGAGAAACTTGTCTAACGTCAATCCCGATAACATGTGTTTAACTTATTAAGAAAGTCTTGGTTTCGTTTTAGAAATTAAACTTCCTAGTTACTAATTCAATAATTGAGTCCTGATTTTGTTGTGACGACAATGGAGGAACAGGCTGATTAATTGACTGACTGACTATCCGTCTTATTGACGACCGTTCGACTGACCTACTAACTGTCCGGGCAAAATGGATTTAAAGAGGTTTAGTGGCACTTACATTTTAATATATATTACGTTTTGTTTCGTTTTTGAAATATAATGTAAGAATAATAAAGGATGCAGTTTTCGTAATTATTCAAAAAGGTATGAACAACTTATTCTAAAGCGAAACAGTTAAGAGAATAAATTTGGAATTAATCATAGTTGTATAAAAGGGCATTTACAAAACATAAAACAAAAATAACACTAATTTTAAAGCGAAACAATTGGATTAATTGTGTTTTATCGTTTTATCGTAAACTCGATTGGTGAATCGGTTCTTCAAACTATAAAAAGTTGTGGAAACACATGATCTACAAGATCAAAAGAAAACGACAAAAATATCTCAAATTTACATACCAAAAACGCGAGAAATATGTCTTAATCCTATTAGGTTTCTTTTTCGTAAGTCCGTCTGTGTTTCATTTCGAAATTGCACTTCTTTTGTTGTGGAAGGAGGGTCAAATATGTTTGACGCTTGAATGCAGGTATTTATAATGCAGTAGCGTGTATTCAAATCGTGTACGGCTGGCTTGTTCGTTATTGTTTGATAGCCTAGCGGGTTAGTATCTTATTAGGAGGGAAGTGTTGTGATTCTGCGGTTGCGGCTTAATTATTTTTAAGTAGGAAGCCATTAAACCAGGTTAACTGTACCAACATAAATTATATTGAAATTAGTTAAATGGATTTAAATGTATAGCTTCATAAACAAAGACACGAAAACAAACTATACCAACAATTAATGTTAAAAATTATTAAACATAGACAGTTTCAGATGAACATAATATAGCAGTAGAACTACAATATACATCTTTACGACTATGTTTACTAAGGTAACAAAGGGTAACAATCCCATAATGTAAGGCACAACCTTAACATTATCAGCAGTATAAATATTAACCAAATTATAGCTTGTTTGGTAGGATTTCTAATATTGACACAATTATACAAAACAAAATTTTAATATAAAAATTTAATAATTTAATATAACAATTATATTAACATTTTCAACACATTTAAAACAAATACGTCAATTATACCAAAAACAATTTTATTAAAGTAGCAACGGTGAAGACAGAACATTTGCACTGGGAAGGTTCGTACTTTCTGCTCAGTGTACAAACAAATTAAACCTCGTTAGTGTATCAGCAGTCTCGTTACACAAAGCTAATATTTTTCTTCATAAACACATTGTTAAACAACTTAATTTTACAAAACACACACTTCTATGAAGAGTTGATTAAGGCGATATAACAGTTTTGTTACCCTCACGTACAAGGTAAACAATGGTCCTTATCAACAAAATGTTATGTCAAGCAGCAAACACTTACACTCAAATTTTAATTTCAAAAACCTGTCTAGCTCGATTGGGTACATTCACACCGATATCGATATACACAAGCATACTCTACAATGGTCAAGTGTATTTTCTACCGATTAAATGATGACATGCGACCAATAAATCATTTAAGGCGTACGATTTCTTAAAGAAAACTGTCCAGCTTGACAGGGCATAAAATGTCAATTTCATTCAATTGTTTCCAAGAACAAAACTTTAGAATCGCAACACACACACATCCCAAGTGCTTCTTAAATTTCAAAGCTATTTAAAGTCACTAGTGGAGAACGTGCACTACCTGTGAGCTCGATTCATTCATTTTTACCATGTAACCAGGAGAGTGGGGACAAACGCCGGGGGTATCTTGGAGAGATATAACGGACGAGGTTACCAATATGCCATAATAGATTTGTCACCGAAGGGCTAAAGAACGCATATACTTTCTTAAGATCGAACAACGACGACCTGCATATGTATGATAATTGCAGGGCATTAGCCTTAATTTCAAAACTACTATTGACATTAACTTCAACACGGTTGAAGACGTGGTGACAGGAAACAAAACAATTAGTTATACAGATCATGTGTTTACCAAATGTGAAATTAAAGAGACTATCTAAACAGACACTTAAAGCCATAATTGGACAGTCATTGATAGATTTTTTGCCTCGTCATCTCTCCAGTCGTGCCCTATATAGGTAAGACAACTTGAGCCGTCTCCATGCCTTTTACGTGAGATTGCACAGTAGGTATAACATCGTGATCTCTTGTACCTTTATTATAAGAGTAAGCAATAGTATGTTGTTCCTTGGCATTAAAATGACAATATTGACGATGTCAATAGTCATAGAGGAATAGCGTCATTCAGTCATATTAGTATACTGTTTATAAACCACGTTATAAATAAAAAAGGAAAAATGTTTGTAGCTTGGACGGACCTAAAATATGCTTATGATTTTGTTGTAAGAGACAACCAATGAAATAAACTCATCAAGCATGGGATAAGAGTGAAAATAGTAAAAGGAATTAAGTCGATATAGCAACATGTGAGCTCATATTTAAACCGTCACAGAGAGACTGCTACGATTGGGTTGCTCAGAGTGAGTGTTTATCATCTTACTTATTTTCCTTTTATGCAAATGATATAGAATAATTTCCCGTAAGGGCTTTACATGTGTAAGTAAGTATAGTGACGTCAAGATTCTGTCTTTTATTATACGTTGCTGATATCGTTATTTTAGCAGAATCAAAAAAGTTATCTACAAAAGGTTTAGATATATTAAATGATTTCTGCAATAGGTTGAAATTAAGCGAAAATGTTTACAAAACTAACTTTATTTAGAAAATCTGGCACTCTTAGAAAGCATTTCAAATACAGAGGTGTACAGTTAATAATAGTAAATAGGTTTTGCTATCTTGGAATAATTTTGACAACTGGAACATTTGTTAAAGAAACTCAAGAGAAGCTTGCAGGTCAAGCTATAAAGGCACAATTTAAACTTATATGTTATTTGTATAGATTTACAGACATATCTAAATCGTTCACTAAGATGATTTGATAAATAAGTAACACCTATACTTTGTTAAAGACGGGAAATATGGGGTCATTCAAGTAGAAAGAAAACACATGCAGCTTTGCAAACAAATACTAGGAGAAAAACAAACAAACTCAAACCCATATAATAAAACTACGTGAAGCTATGAACTCTGTTATGTCGGCCGCTTTTCCCTGAACGGTAGCATTGTACACAATGCTAAGGCATTGTGGAGATATTTGCAAGTGCAAACCATAATATAAACTGTTTCAATTCACACATTCAGTATGTTTACAGATATGGCGCGTGAACAATCTAATTGATTTAAAATCTGCATTACACTGGTGTTATATAAATGACTCACTTAAGGTGTATTTGTTGTCATTGCTTAAATGATAACTGTAAACTTTCCGATAAAAATAATGCAAAACTTTAGAAAATTTAGCTTCGCCAATCGTTTCAAGTACAAGACACTGTACGCGGGCTGATAACTCTGACAATAGCAAAACAATACTGCAAGGAGTTTCATTGAAAATGACGCAAAATATAGATAAGAAACGAGGCGCCCGTGGTGTGTTGGAAGTGTTTGAGTTTTTTTAACTCCTCTGACTGCTTAGTCTCTCACTACCTGGGTTCGAGTCCAGTTCGGGGCAAAGGATTATATTTGGAAAGGTCTTCCAGCTGACTTGCGTTGCACCGGCGGTTCTGCCAAGACATTAATCTGGAGTCTTCCTTCACTAAAAAGCTTGGTGTTGTTATAATAAACATAATTTGTCGCTGCAATGTATTTCAAAACTAAAAAACATATATACATAAGAAGCAAAGACAAATTTGTCCACGGTTAAAATATCAAGAAACCTGATTCCAGTACACCCGCACCCCAAAAGTATAAATAATCGTTACTTTTGAATTTATTATAGTAGCGCAAATTTAATGGACACCTCCATTTGAAGACAATCTAAAATAGGCTTACACTGCTTTTAAATAGTGACTGGTTGGCTCGAGCCCTCGCATTTGCATATCTCGTTTACATTTTCTCTTCTGTCATTTCTTTGGTACATTCTTTCGTATTTATTTTTCGTTTATGTTTTTTATGATATTGATAGTGCGTTATTTGATAACAATTTTGGTACGTAGTGTGTTAAATATCTGTAAAAGACACAATTATGTGTTAGAATGATTTTATATCTGGCAAGATTAACCGAAATACTACATTGAATTTCTTTATTGCAAGCTATAACAATGAAATAAATCATTTGGCTGTTGAAAGCTCGGTCATTGTGTTTTGTTTGTTAGTTCACAGTAAGCTGAACATGGTAAGTTCAGTCTTGATAACAATTCTGTACATAATTCGGATAGTTTGGATAGATAAATAAGAAAAGGTCCTACAGGATTTACCACGGATATTTATATCTCGACTACCTCTAGACACAAGGCAAATAGGGTAAATGTAAAAGTGACAAAACACAGATATGAGACATAACACACAAAAAGCAATGACTGACTTGGAAGGGTAAGTCTTCGCAAGGAGTCAACCAATCAGGTCACATATTTGTTCAAGTCTGTTTGGTTTGTTTGTCTACTATTATCACGTGTTTCTTATCAATACCCAATAGCAATTTACAAGATAAAAAGACATACTATTTGAAGTCTTATTTATAGAAATATAACTGTCAATGTTTGAAAATGAGAGAAGACAACTATCCATTAATTCAAAACTAATTGATCAATTTTGACCAACATTGCTACATATTTCATTTAAAGCCTACAATACATTAATTATGTTAATGTTCCAATTATATGTATAGTGTATTACCTTTGCTTCACTTAAACTATAGACAAAAATGTTTTCCTTGCTTTCTTGGATAGAGAACAAAAAAAGATAATATAACTCACCATTATAGGCCGAAATAGTGCGATTGCTCAAGATTTATGGCACTGGGTGCTACCCGGAAATCCTTAAATTTCGATTTTAAATCCACTAAATTAGAATTAAGTTGACCGAATCTAGGATATAAATAAGAAGAAATATTTCGTAAGAATATCTCATCTTTCCGATAGAAGCGTATTTTCCTTTCTACAGAAGATTACGTTAGAAATAGACATCAAAATTTAAGGATTATTTATCGTGAGTGAACTCTTTTGTATGTGATTTGCATTTTCAAATATATATTTGACGTTTGGCAAAAGATTGAAGACAATCGCGGAATTGCTCAAATGTACATTTAACGCATACAATTAACTTTAAGAGAAATATATACTTGCTGTGGTCGAATCACTCTGAAATCAACTACCGCGCTGATATTTGCTGGTTTTCTTTTAAAACACACAAAATCTCACTTACTAATAAAAAATGGATCTGAACAGATTGAGTATAATTATTGCTGGGTAGTTTTTTAAATTGTGTCTGCTTTGTCATCATTATTTGCTTTTGATTGAGGGTAATGTAATGTAATTTTGTGTCTGCTTTTACCGCATTTTAAAGTGTATACATATGCTAAGAGTCTTAAACACATTCATGTCTTTGGTGTGCATTTTAAAATGCAGTTTTAAAAGCTGATTTAAAGCAGTTTAATGTTTCTGCAATTTAATGATTTCTTTCAAAGAGTATGTGTAGCAGTTTTACTTGCGTTAATAGTTTGTTCACATATTCTCAACAGCACAGGGGTAGAGTGAACCACTAGTTTTTGGTAGATTTGTGATCCCTGGCCCGATAGAGGCTCACTTTATTGCATGTTACATTTGGTGCCATGGTCTACTGCAGGAGCCTGTTTGTGTTGTGATTTCCAACCAAGATGATCCTCATTGTTAAAGGAGACAGAAGCGTTGCAGTTTACTGATAATCTGTTCATATATACCATCTATATCCCTTTATAACGATCTGCTTGCATTGAGAAATTCCCATGGAAGCTCTGGTTTCCTGCCCTGTTAAACATGTTTAAAGTCCCATTTGTAAATCGATTATTTAATGGCATTTGCTGGTAGTGTCTGCTTTTTAGTGCATTTTAAAGTTGCAAATTTTTGAAGCATTTTAATGTAACTAGCAGTTTAATGTACCCGGTATGGTTGGTCTGTTTTAGTGCATTTTAAAAATATAAATTACATCACCCTTAATGTACATGACTCGTCCTGATTGCTATTTTTATTGTTTTTACAAATATATTCTACAGTGTAGAGACCTCAATGTATCTGTATTGCTTTGTCTGATTTCAGTTCTTTATCAAAATATTAAGTGTATAACCCTTCAACTTACCTGTTTAGTTTTATCTGCCAAATGAATTGTAACGCTATAAAACATTACATTGTGTAACCTCTCGAACAATGGGAGGTAAAAACCACAGTTGTTCGTGGTCATGTAGATTCTTTATTAAAGGGTTAACAAATTAGCCTGAAAGTAATAAAACCAATATTTAACATCGAGTATGTATTATTACGCACAATTACTCACAATCGATAATACATTAAAATATTACAAAAATAAATGATATAGAGAAAATACCCATTAATTCAATACAAATTACAATCGATTATTTCAAGTAAATATACATTTTAGAAATATACAAGTCCAGCTTATAAATCTTGTAAAATATTCAGTGTGTATATATATTGAATGATCGATGATGATGCTTCCAGTGAGGGGTTCAATGGCAGAATGAATGGGAGAGGGGAAAATGGTATAAAGAAAGGAGGGAAATCTGTTGTTAGTAAAAACAACTCACACACCAGACAAACCGGTTAGAAACCATCTCACTCCCTGACCATGACACTTTAACGGTACTTATATACGGGACACCACAGGGTAGAACGATGTACACGGACAACATGAAACATGCGGACGAAATACGACACAATAACACACCCTGGTTACAGTAGTATTGAATATTTACATAGGTGATTCTGTCGGGTGTTAGTGAGTGGTGTAACTTTTGTCCCAATGTACAATATATATTTTAGAGCGTTTTTACGACAGAAAGACCTGCCTGCTGTAGAATTTCCAATGCGTTGTACCATTGATATACTACGGAATAGGTTTGACCATTGTTTGTATATTTGTAATCGCTTACATAGTAAAATGTATACCGCCCAATAGCTCTTCTGAGCGCATTGATCATTTTTCAGTTCATAATAGTTCTGTCGATATTGTTTTATTCAATGGTGTCATTTGTATAGTGGGTACATACCTCTGTTGATCGAGATTTTGCTCGCTATTCCTATGTCGGACTTATGTTTTCCATGACTAAAGTCAGCACATTATTATTGACAATTAACTTGTTTGAGGAAGTTATTACCCAGGATACATGTAAACGAAAGAAATAAACTCGTAGCATATCTATTTCCAGAATATCAAGTTACACAAAGTTAAATCGTACGGTTTTGCACTCCTATTTTTGCAATGTTAATATCAACACTTTAAAAGCATTACATAGCGACATTTGTAGCTATCCATACGTGAAATACTTTAAATTTTATATTTAAAAAAGCGCTAAATAGCAAAAACAAATACATTAATTCAAATTTTATTTCTATATTTTAAAATACACTAAAATCTGTAATATAAACACTTTTAATGTACTATTTTATCTGACAAAGACTTTAAAATTATATCAAAACACCAGAACGCAGAAACAGCGGGTCATACAAAACTGTCAAGAGACAATAAACGAAATTCCTATTTTAAATTGCAATAACGAGCAAACAAAACTGACCAAAACATTAACAGATTTTAAACTTTAATACTACAAAGTATTTTAGGTGAAATAAAACCATTTTACATGTATACAGTTATTTTATCTCAATTTATCAGCCAACTCCTCCTTTGTCGACGCAATATGTTTAGAACTTTTTTCTTAAAATATTAACCAGGAAATTAATTCCTTAAACGAAACCAAGACGTTCTTAATAAGTGAAAGAAATGAAATCGGGATTGAAGTTAGACAAGATTCTCACAACTCGGGTAAATGTACATTTTGTTTTGTTTAATTCGTACATTAGTAAGTAACTTCGGACACCATTCATCTTGATGATTACATAAAAAATGTTTGTTGTGAATATTTACAATTTATCAATTTATTTCTCAATTCACAGTCTCGTTAAATGACTGAAGATGACAGAACTGTCCGATAAGTTCCTGTTTGTAGCTGCGATTGATTTCGGGACAACCTACTCAGGTTATGCGTTTTCTTCCAGAAATGACTATCTGAAAGATCCACTAAAGGTACGCTTTTTATATTTAAAAAAGCGCTAAATAGCAAAAACAAATACATTAATTCGCATTTTATTTCTATATTTTAAAATACACTAAAATCTGTAATATAAATACTTTTAAAGTACTATTTTAGCTGACAAAGTCTTTAAATTTATATCAAAACACCAGAACGCAGAAACAGCGGGTCATACAAAACTGTCAAGAGACAATAAACGAAATTCCTATTTTAAATTGCAATAACGAGCAAACAAAACTGACCAAAACATTAACAGATTTTAAACTTTAATACTACAAAGTATTTTAGGTGAAATAAAACCATTTTACATGTATACATTTATTTTATCTCAACAAAGGACAAGCCAATGCCATTCTATTTATAAATGTTATAACAACCTTTACCTAAAATATAAACGCTCCAACCTATCGATCAATAAGTCCCAAAACAGCCGTACATGGTGTGTATGCTCAACGATAATTGATCCTCATTTCACGACGGAGAAAACACGATTTCGAAACGTAACAAAGACGACTTAATAAAAAAGAAATCTGCTTGGATTAAGACCTCTGGTTTGTAAATTTTATTTTTTACTTTTTAAGAGTATTTTGAATTCGATCTATTATATCACTTGTTTCCAAAACCCTGAGTAGTTATCAACATGGAGAAAAGACACTCCAATCGAGTTTATGATTAAACCATAAAATAAAAACATTCTAATAGTTTCGCTTTAAAGTTATGTTTTTAAAATTAAGATTTAATTAATATTTCATTCTTCTAACTGTTTATCTTAAACTATTTTATTTATTTATTTCCTTTTGAATAACTAATGCATATTTTCTTCTTTTTACTTTCTCTTTTAAAAACGAAACAAAACGCAAAATTATTTAAAAATGCTATATAATACTAATCCCCACATCAACGCTTGGCTTAGTATGTTGCTCAGTCGGTCAGATAGCAAATTTAGTCATAGAGTCAAACAGACATATAGTCAATCAATCTGTTCCTACTTTGTCTTCACAACAAATTCAGAACCCTTAATTGCTAGTAGTAACCAGGAAGTTTAATTCCGAAAACGAAACCCAGACTTTTATATTTAATAAGTTAAACAAATATAATCGGGACTGAACAGTTTGTCACAAATCTGGTTACTATACATATTGTATTTTGAATTCTAACTTTAGATTTATTTCGAAGGAATTCGATCACATTGGTCAAGGTTGCATTAAATGTGTTTCTTACAATAGCAAGGTCTTGATGAACTACGATGAATAATGGCATGAAACTTAGAACATTAGATTTATATGTGGCAATAACAGTTTCAAAAAGAAAATTGTCTAAGGGTAAGAAAAACCAAAAGTGTCGCGACGTTTTTTCCGCTACGTAGCCATTTTTAAATCAACTACCTAATAATAATAGTTTCCGAACTACGCATGCAGTAATATGAGTCAAATGTATACGTCATAAACATACGCTGATTAGCTCGATAGTTAGGCAATAATTTGAATGCAAAGAAAGTGATGATCGTTAAATAAACATGTGACCTTGTTAATTGTTATACTTCTATCTTTTATAATATAATGCTATATTATCCTTGCTTTTAATAGAAAGAGCAGACATGTGTACTCGTGCATGAATATTGAACTCCAATGTAAAAGATATAAAATGAGTAAATAACATGAGTACGATAACATACCCTGGTTACAAGGGTATTGAATATTTACTCAGGTGATTCTATCGGGTGTTGGTGACTGGTGTAAATTTTGTCCCAATGTACAATACATATTTTAGATCGTTTTTACGGCTGAAAGACCTGCCTGCTGTCAAATTTCCAGTGCGTTGTTCCTTTGATATATTACGGAATAAGTTTGAGCATTGTTTGTACATTTGTAATCGCTTGCATGGTAAAATGTATACCGCCCAATAGCTCTTCTGAGCGCATTGATCATTCTTTAATCTTAGCATAGTTCTGTCGTTATTGTTTTATTTAATATTGTCATTTGTATGGTTGAGTACAAACCTGTGTTGATCGAGATTTTGCTCGCTATTCCTATGTAGGACTTATGTTTTCCGTAACTAAAGTCAGCACATTATAATTGACAATTAACTTATTTGAGGAAGTTATTACCCTGGTTTCATGTAAGGTATCATCCTTGCTTTTAATAGAAAGAGCAGACATGTGTATTCATGCAGGACTATTGAGGTAGAATGTAAAAGACATAAAATGAGTAAACTTTGTAGGGCCGCCATCGGGCGGAACGATATTGATTTATTTAGCAGACGACAGCCGTTTCGTATCATTTACAAATGTGCCCGTTAAGGTACGTTAGGATAGGATTCTTTTGTCTTCAATGTAACTGAATACAGTGAAGTACCCTTCTTTAATGACTGTAAATTATGTGGTTTACACTACTGTATGGGCTTTGATTTCAAACATGATGATGGTGTACAAGAAAAAGGGTGATGCAGTACATCATAGTCGCCAAATTTAATATATCAAAATGATACATCAGTTATCTCCACCTGACTCAGTGTTTACATGCGTTACACCAGACTTCCATTTACACAAGTCCTACACTACTAGAGGATACTTTAGCAACTGGGCTGGATTATGAAATATCTGTGATAGATAATGACATGAAGTGTTTCCTAAAATAGGAAATGTATCTAAAAGTCACTACCACGTCATGAACTGTATCCAAAACGTTAGGCTCTGGCATCATTGCTAAAAGAGGTGGGCATTATGCCCACAATAGCAGAGGGAAGGCATAAGGATTTTATACGCTTCTGCTTTTTCAATAAAGATGAAACCATTGAAGCTGCCGCAAAAAGTTCTACATGAATGAAAGAAAGGGATGAAATAGTTATGACAGCTTAAATAAGAACCAGACTTTCTGTCGATCTGTCTGTCTGTTTTCCTTTAAAAAAGATTTTCAAATCTTTTTTTAATAATAAAGATAAACTCCTTTTAGTTTCACTGTTTAAAACGAAACAAAATGGGAAAAAAATATAAGCGTCACTTAAGCACATCCCAGATCTGCCCAGTCACTAGGTCAGCCGGTCAGACGGTCGGTCAGATAGTCAATCAGTCAAAAAGTCAATCAGTCAATTAATCAGTCAAATCCACCTTTGTCGACACATGTTCAGAACTCTTTCATTAAATATTTACCAGGAAATTAATTCCTTAAACGATACCAAGACGTTCTTAATAAGTGAAACAAATGGAATGGGGATTAAAGTAAGACAAGTTGCTCACAACTCTGATAAATATACATTTTTTTTGCTTTATTCGTACATAAGTAAGTAACTTCGGTTATCCACGCCATTCATCTTGACGATTACATAAAATGTTTGTTGTGAATATTTATAATTTATTAATGTATTTCTCAATTCACAGTCTCGTTATACATGTATGACTGAAGATGACGGGACTGTCCGATAAGTTCCTGTTTGTAGCTGCGATTGATTTCGGGACAACCTATTCGGGATATGCGTTTTCTTCCAGAAATGACTATCTGAAAGATCCACTAAAGGTACGTTTTGTATATTTAATAGTAAGGCCCTAATAAGATAATAATTTTCATTTTAAAAGATGGTTTAGATTAAAACAGAAACATATAAGAAAATAAACCCAATTAAATATTATGAAAGCGGAGTCGATAAGGTGGACATAGTCGACCATTGACATCGGGTAAATGACAAGGCATTCACCGTAAATTATTAAAATCTTTAATAATAAAAATTCTTAATTATCTATCCTTCGTGGTTGCTACAACGATAATCGTCCGTTCTACGATAGATAACAATGTAGAATTGCTTACATAAACAGGCGCAATGGCAATGTCAATGGCGTAGTTTAGACGGAACTTCTGCTAGACTGAACATGCGCTAATCTGCCAGGCAAGTAATGGCGACTGTCACGTGATAAAAAAAATGGCGGCGCCCATTGTTTTAAATATCACATCGTTTATTTCAAAGCAAAGAAAGACAGAAGAAAAAGATCTGGAAGTACAATATTAGCGACTCCATACCCGCTCAGTTTCTGTTTTATTTTCATAGTGACTTAATTCGTCGTGTTTTTTGTTTTGTTTTTTGTCAAAGTGTAATGTCTCGAATACTAAGGAAAGGTTTTATTTTGCTTGTAAACTTCATGTTGTTTGTATCACACAGACGTAGTGATCTTCATGTTCCTTGCTCGAGTTTAATGACTTACGCAAAGATATTTCAATATAAAAATGGACAAACATGCAATCAAATAAGGTGTTTAATATGGTATATAAAAGTATCAAAACGAGCTTTGTACTTTTTAAAACTAGGACACTTATCCCCATTTATCATTTTTAAATGGTTAAAACATTAGTTTCATGGCTGTACATACTTATGTATTTGTAAATGATATACAGGAAGCAAACAGGGAAGTATTGTAAGCGTATTTCGCAAAAGGATGCTATTGCTTTAATACCAATTTCGTAAATAAACAGAAAATAAAACGATAAATAGAGAAAAAAACTATCAGGTCGCTCAATTTTTATTATATTTTTTTCCGGCGCAATGTGCTAAATAAAAAAGAACTTCTTAGGAATTTAACTTATGTTCGATCGAACTCTATCTAGCCGTTACATGAAGAATAACACCTAAACCTGACCATATACGTTTCAAATTGAAACGTACCCAATTCCAATTTCAAAACTAAAGGTTTAAATTACCTGTAGGAGAGCGGTTATGGAATAACTGTTTATTAACATTTTGAGACAATAACGAACCAAATATTAGAAATTCGCAAATGTTTGGAGCGAACTTTATCTAAGACAAGAACCTTGTATGCCGAGGTAAAAGTGTTCGTAGTACCAACTCCATTAATTAGCATACGTTAATTTTACCAAGAAATATCATTTTCTGTGTGTGACGGTCATTCCAAGTACTTTCACTCAGGTGTAACTGATGTTATGGAGTTTTTTACATCGTGGGGTTACATGGATCGGGCGATGGTTTCCAGATGGACATATATATATTGTTTCAGATTTGCCTCAACACGTGGTCTGGCAACTCTCTTATGTCCCAGAAGGCACCGACATGCATCCTGTTCGACCCTAAAGCAAGGTTCAGTAAGTTTGGGTACGAAGCGGAAGACAAGTACACGAGCCTAGCTTCTGGAGACGAGGCGGGTCAAGACCACCGGAAGTGGTTCTACTTTCGACGATTCAAAATGACGCTGTTTGACAAAATGGTAAAGCATTCCCGTAGTTTAGGCCTTAAGACATCATTGCTTATTAGTAGAAAGAAGTTATGAGCTAGGTCTGAGAGTAGAGTACGTAATAGTAGGCAAAGTATTTAGTGAAGCTTTCAACAACAATACATGCAGCAGACAATAACCAAACTACACTGTTGTAGGCCAGGCATTAACAGGCATTTTGAGTAAGTTAAGAGTGTTTTCCCTAAAAAAAACAGTGTATGCCAACCGCAAGAGTACACATTTCATCTAAAGTATATATGTAGTAGACTACAACGGGAAACCAAATAAGAAGAAATGCAAATTATATAATTAAAATGGAGCTCAAAATATCCATCGACATTAAACGTTTAGTATATGCGCGTCTTGACAACACAAACAACAACAACAAAAACAGACAAAATAGAAATATAGATATTAAGACTTTACTTCACTCAGCTTTAAATGTGAGCCATCCATAGTTTAAGGAAGACTGTAAACGTTTGGAGTATGTAGAGAAGATCAGACGGCCTATCTTGTTTTTGAAGTAACAGTTACCAGAATAAAAAATATAATCTTTAGTAAGCAAACGAAAAATTAGGATAAGTATTTTAATGAATATAATTTTGGCTTGAATTAGATTCTATCATGTTTATTAAATGTAAGGATTAAACAAAGTTGTAAATAAAGACTATGATAAACCTGTTATATTCTGCAGACTCTTCAGCGGCGGTACATGCTGAAAGACGAAACTGGCAAAAAGATGCCGGCTTTTCATGTTTTCTCGGCTGTCATATGGTACTTGAAGAATCATTTGATAGAAAAATGCCGGAAATCTGTCACCTCAGTAGACGAAAACTCGGATATCCGCTGGGTACTGACAGTTCCTGCCATTTGGACAGATGCCTGCAAACAATTCATGAGGGAAGCAGCGAACATGGTTAGTAATTTCTATCTGTAGTCCTAAAGAGTCTTACATAACTCTAAACATTTTTGTCTGATGATCATGTAAAGCTTGAGTTTCATGACAGTAAAAAATGTATGCTACACAGTCCAGGTAATGTTATTACATTTGTTTGTTTAATTGCCCACTATCTCCAGACAGACATATATAGTTTGATTCATTTCAGCTCTAATTAAGTAGGCAGTATTAACTTGTTAGTATTACAAAGACTGTTGCAATACAAGTTATCGCTCTTTCTTACAGGCCGGAATCATGAACGACAATCTGCTGATTGCCCTAGAACCTGAAGCAGCGTCACTGTGTTGTCGTCATCTACCACTACACAGTATAGACGATGATGGGAAGAGGTCGATGTTTGAGTCATTCGTGCCAGGCTCCAAGTACATGGTGATAGATGCTGGTGGTAAGTTCATATACAAGCCAGAATTTTACCCACAAATCTGCTTCATTTCTTGAACAACTCATCCATGTTTTTAATTTTATACCTACTAACTATACCTGTAACTGTTGTGATGAAGTTATTTGGCATAAATGGTCTATAATTATTTGGTAAGCCGGTTAAGAATTCAATTAGGTCACATTATTAATTGTCATATTCCCTATTACGTTAAAATATTAGTCAGTTTATAATTGTAATTTAGGCATAACTATTTACCTTACATTATAACACAAAGGCGCACAAGTGATCCCATGGTCATTCACTTGCCAATGTTACTCGGCATAAACAGCTACTTTAATGTCAAACAAAATATGAAAAATATGGAACTAGGGCTAAACAATAAAAATGTACAAAAGTTGAGTTGACATATTTAATATCTCAAGCAATGCCACAGAAATCCAAGTTTCCGTGTTTTTCCTCTTCAGGCGGGACCGTGGATATTACCGTACATGAGGTAGAGGAGAGCGGCAACTTGCGGGAACTGTTTGCGGCCAACGGGGGGAATTGGGGAGGCATTTACGTTGATCTAGCATTCAGAAATTTTCTCGCGTCCATCGTCGGAAACGACATCATGGATAATTTGCAAATCAACTACACCGGCGACTATATAGATTTGTTCCGGGAATTTGAAATCAAGAAGCGAAAGTTCAGGAATACCGACAAAGAGACCATACAGTTTCGCGTTCCGGTAATACTTTCGACTCTTTTTGAGGAGAAGACTAACCAAAAACTCAAAGAGTTTGTAGCAGCCAATTTCCAACTGCAAGAAAATATCAGCTGGACGGCCGATAAGTTGAAGATAGATGCGGCGACGGCCAATATGTTCTTCAACGGTGCTTGTCAGAGCATTGTGGAACATCTTGATGATCTATTTCATAGCGGAAAGGTAGACGACGTGCCGACAATTCTGATGGTTGGTGGGTTCTCTGAGTCTCCAATGCTGCAGGAAATCATAAAGGACCGCTTCAAAGATAAATGGATCGTCATACCGGCTGACCCAGATATCGCTGTTCTCAAGGGTGCAGTTATTTTTGGGCACGAACCGACTGTGATAGAAGAAAGATGCTGCCGCAAAACATACGGCGTGGAAACATCTCTTCCTTTCAGGAAAGGAAAAGACTCCGTAAAAGATAACTTTACTCTCGACAATGGCGAAGTTGTTTGTGGCAATCGCTTCGACAAACACGTTGAAATTGGCCAAGCTGTCAAGGTTGACAAAGGTCTGAACCCCATGACGTACACCCCTGTCACAGCTGATCAGAAAAGATTAACCTTTCCATTCTTTGCCTCAAATCAACCCTCGCCCGATTACACGTACGATTCTGGTTGCCAATCTATCGGTTCCCTTGCCATCGATCTCGAAGGTTCAGGAATGGACCGATCGGTTGAAGTCAAAATGATCTATGGTAGAACAGAACTTGCAGCCGTGGCCACTGACATGCAGACAGGTCGCCAAGTCAAAACAACCCTGGATTTTTTAGGCTAACACAACCAGCTCTTTGTATTGAACAGAAAGCATAATGGAACCTAGAATTTGTTTAACTAGTGGCTTGTTATTTTATCCAATGTATCTGTGTCATGTAAACGTTTATGTTATATGGATTGTATTATATTACACATAGACGTTTCAAGATCGGAGTTAAAACTATGCCAAGAGTTTTTGTTGTGCATTAATCAAACTACGTTGTGTCAGGCGGGTTTTAAATAGAAGTAATTCGATGAGTTCCATCTACCTGGGACTGATATAAAATACTTTATAGTACCTAATAGTGTATGTGCATAACATCCTAGTCTGCTGCACAAGTGACATCCAAATAAGGAAGCGCGACATAACCTATCACGTTTATCGCCTATCTGACCTAGCCCGGTATGTATCGGAAAACTGCTGGAACCGTACCGAAAGTTTACTTGATCATTTACAGAACTCAATTTATTGTTTCAATGTCATTCATTTTATGGTTTAAATATTAATACTCGTTAAAGTTAAACATTTATCGAATAATCATTCAATTCAAAATCAACGTTGGATTGTTAAGAGGATTGAATTTATCCTTAATCCCTTTAAGGGATTCCTTATGATCTTTTTAGCGTTGGTTCAGTCTTAAACTTGTCACATACAATTTCATCTCCGAGTTTAGACATGTTTACAGAGCATTACATGTATCTTTAAATAAACACTATTTTGATATCGTTTCATTTGACTGAAGTGCCGATCTATAGTCACATTTAGTTATCCATATAAACGAATTGATACTTTTCGCCGTTTTCGGAAAGCTATGTTTTGTAGAAAATGCCTAACTGTTTCGAGTTAGCAAGTTGTGTGACAGATTTGACTGTCTGAAAGTTATATTGTACATATTTAAATGCAAAATAAGAAAGCAGTTGTTTCTTTAAATAATAAGTTCGTTTGGTTTCATGTCAATTTTTTTTATGTAGACGAGAAATTGACGTGTATTGTCTTGAAATTTATTTTGTACTGTTTACTCATTTTTCAGTATTAAAGTGTGATGCTTTGTATAATTGCTTTTTAATAGTTTCCCCCAAAACACATGATCGCAGTTTGTAGATTTGCGTTCCAGAGCAAAACAAAAATACCAACACTGTAGAATAAATTAGGGGTTCTGATTGGCCAGTTTATAATATCACAGCCTAATCTTTAAATATCAACCTAGAAGTCTTTAAATCCGAGGAAGTTGTTTATAATGGGATGGTTTCATGTCTATCTAAATGTAAGATTGTGTGTTTTAATAAGAATAATGGCAAGGTGTGGACTGCAGTGTCTACATTGTCCGTTAAAACATAAAGACATAAACTATGCCTTTCATCATGGATCACAGAGCCACCCAGCTTTACCAATATCTGACTATACAGAAGATGCCTTCAGTTTAATCTCAGACAAAAATAGAAGAGTACAAGTTCCCAAAATCTAGTCATGCCACTGAAAGACACATGAAACGATTTGGTTCGTACAGCCTTGTTCATCACAGGGCTAGTGAGAAGTTGTATGCCTCGCAAGCACAATTGAATCGTAGGTACATAAGCAAACGGGAGAAGCGACCACAAAGATGGAAATGAACAGACATGGAATGGAGCAAAAGGAAATATGGTGTCATCTGAAATTAGGGCTACATAAGACGAGGAAAACGTAACATGGGTAGTAGCGAGTTGCTGTCGAAATAAGTGGACAGGATTCCAGACAATGAAACAGATATTGATCTGGACATAAATTTAGACTAGAGAATCACTGCTTTTCAGTTTCAGCTCAAATCAGATCTGCTTCGTCTCTTTCAAATCTTTACAGGTGAGTTAATTGAAGATCTGATTTGTCCAGCGGGCGTGGAAATAAGAACATAATATCTAGATCTGTTGTCTTGCTGCTTTGCATTGGCACAAGGGACGTAAGAAGGAGACATGATTGTGTGATAGGACTCCTTGCTGAAAGCTAGGAAGGCGCGAAAAGAAAAGTTAAGAAACTCAAGAAACTACTATTTGCCAATACTTGGGAGAAAGTTGCAAAGCAGATGACACCAATAGCACAATTCCCTAATCAAGAAAATCCTGAGAAATGTTATTTGATTTAGGAAAGAATCTGATTTCCCTTGTCATTGTCAAGACAATACACAGCGGTCAAATACTTTTATCAGGTCTAAGAATAACATTCTTGAAATATAAGAAATTGTTTTTACCAACGTATAACCTTTGAAAGTGCATATGCAAAAAATATGCTAAAGAAATGGACTGTAAGTGTTTATGAACTATCAATATTGACGTTAGTGTTAAATGCAAGATGCTTTAGATTTTATTTTATGTCGATTTCATTGGGTATTATAATACTTATCCAATGTGTTATGTTTAAAAAATGCCCTGTGATTTTATCACGCTCATTTCTATTTGAACTCTTGTAGGCTTATTTTCGTAGTTCTGATTGTATGCTTTTGGTTTGACCCTGCATAACCTTCACTACTCGCAGTCAGTTATTTATGCCTGAGAAGAAGTAGTGCGTGTACAGAACAAATATGTGTGTCAAATGAGTCTAGACGCGTCAATTGTGTCCAACATGTTTTTAATGTTAACATTTATATTGCTATCTGTTTAAACTGGAAGTTCATTATATTGTGTAATTCAGATATACATGAAATGCAGATTTATGAATGAACAATGCCGCGTTCGAATATCACTCACTAACTAGAGGAACTAACTAAATTTCAATAAGAATAATTTCTCATTCTAAAAACTGAGTTCTTACCTGTTGTTGTTAATTACATAGATGTCCGTTTGTCAAGCTGAAAGAATGCATGTAAGAGAAAAAGAGCTAAAAGTCGAATCTATTTATTTCCTTCCTCAGTACGCGAGTTTACAAGCAGAACTGTATAAATAGCATTGATTACACTGGGTAAAGAAACAAAAAACACAAACTCCCTGAGGTATATTTCATTTTTTATTGATACTTGTATGTCTTATACAAGAAAAATGTATAATATTCACATACTATAACAGCACTATGAATGGTATAAAATATGTTGAAAATATTTCAATATATAAATATGTACACCTTATGTTGTCAAGACTTCATGCCTTAACACATGCTTTTGTAATTAACATGAGAACAGGGTACAATTCTGGCAAAGATCTGCCCCCTTGATGACCATTTATACAATTAAATAAATAAATAGTATAACAATATATGATAATTAAAAAGTTTGGTAATACAGCAGGAGTTTATATTATAATGTTTTTATATTATTTGTGTTAAGATATAAGGTTGTCAAATAGATTTAATGTTGAATATTAAACAACACAGATTCATTTTAACTAAGTGTTTTCAAATAAAAGTTTCCACTTAAATTATCTTCCATTTGCACATTCAAAAAAATGTTTTCAAATAAGTCCACTCAAATTATCTCCCCTTTTAAAATTAAAAAAAAAAAAAAATGTATTTGGTATCTCCCTGGGGGGAAGGGGGGTAAAAAAGTATTTCTGTCTGTATAATTTACTTCCTTTTTTATCATATTGGTCACTCATTCATTTCACCATTTCTTATCTTGTTCTACTAAATACACAATTGTATGTGCATGTTGACACTTTAACAGTAAAAAAGTATACAAATATTACCCACAAAGGGGAGATTAAACAATGCAATTTGAGCAGTTATTGTTACGTCCCTTCTAAAATAAAAAATGAAATTAAGTGAACTTGTTTGTGCTCTGTTCTGATGTTCTTTACAAATAACATCGTGTATACATTGAGGACAAAAGGAGAATAGAAAACTATCTGGCAAATTACAAGATATTACAAGGAAAAAAAAACAAAAACTAGCCGACAACAGGAAGCAAAAAGTTGTGCATGCGTATGGCATCTTACTGTAGAAATAAATATGTAACTTACTCAATGTACTTATAAAACAGTACTGATAAATCTAGAGCTAAGTGATACAAATAAGTCAATGATAAACAAAATGGTGATGCCTTAATCTTAACTTTTTCACAGGTGGCAAACTAATTACTTCTTGTAAACAGTTAAAATAATGTAAATAAGATACCTGAGACTGAAAGTCACAATCGTGTTGGTTTTTTTTCCGTATGTCGCAATTATAACTCACAATAAACAAGTTAACCCTCTTATTAAGCTATATTTTTAACCTTTACTGGCTGCAATAGCTCTAGTGCTAGAGCGTCGGCTTGCGGATCAGGAGGTTGCAAATTCAAACCCTGGCCAGGTCAAACCAAAGACTTTAAAGTTAGTAGTAGTGGCTTCCCTCCTAATGCTCGGGGCTAAGAGGGCAGCATTACGCCTGACTCGTCGGTGTCAGTATAATGGACCGGCCGGGTTCAGTCCCTGGGTACCTCATAAGGGCCCCTGTGCTAAAATGATAGAAATGTTGCTGCACAGTATTGGCAAAAATGCCAGCAAATCCCATCCCTTTTTAACCATTTTATTTAAGCTACCTTGAGCCAGCTGAAAAAAATATCTACTAAAACATTCAAGTAATATATATAAGCATATAGATCAATATATTCAACTATTACTTTACCCAGATATTTATCTTTCATATCAAATATTTACTAGACAACAACATCAAAAACAAAAATATTATAAACTAGTTGTATGTTTTATAGTTTTAAATTTATATGGCAAGTGACAGTAAATAAATAAACATGAAATCACACAAACAATTAAAACATAACATACCATGTAACAAAGAATTCATTCTTTCACAAACTTCAACAACAAGTTGACATTGAACATAAACTAATTAATTTGCTGTACTTTATAACTTTACTTAAACAAAAAGGTGATAAATCAATATTTGATGACATGCAGTTCATTAAATGAAATGATTAATTAAATCCAATAATTAATTAATTAATTTCAATAATTAAGCAATAATTTATTTTACGAGTATTGACCTGCAAGGAAAATAATTCAGACTTTAGCAAATGGTTAATAAAAATGGCAGTTAATAAAACAAAAGAAAAAAAATGAATAATTTTGTCAAAAAGTAAATGCAAAAGTTTACTTAGGACTGAATTAACTTTTGGGAGTATTTATTAAACAACATAAAATACCAAACTAGTATGGACTTTTCTTTTAGATTTACAAAAAAGAGACCATAGTATTATAGTGACCTAGGCACATTAATACAGTTTTAGTGGAATCTTTATATTATTGCTGTAAATAAAGCACACTTCGACCAATATCAATTTTGTTTCCTTCTTTAAAAAAATCACAATGACACAATTTTTGTCATTTTAGCAACATTCAGTTACTTTCTTTGAAGAGTGGGCCTAAAAAAATGACACCACAAGTACTTTTTGCAACACAAATAAGAAGCCTGCTACAAGCTCTCAAAAATGTATTTTTTCCATACACAATTCAAGAAAACTTTTCTAAAAACATTGTTTTATCACTGAAGACAATGGCTTACATATTAAAAATACAAAAAACATATCTGTAACGACAACACATTAATATCACAGGTCAATGCCTCTAGAATCACCTTTGTACTTAGCAAAGTATAAAACACACACACTTATAATATTCAGATCTTTTACTCAGATATTTAGGTAAAAATAAATATTTATTTTATAATAATAAACATCCATGTAAATATAAACATTTACTGTTGAGGTTATGCAGTGCCATAGGTGATAAAAAAAAAATATAATTTCTTGATGTTGCATGAGCTTGCTATTACTAAAAGTTCAAGTGCTCTCCCCACAAAAAATGCTTGTTTTATTGTGATATTATTTAGCACACCACAATAGATACAGGTGAAATCAATGCCCTTTTTGTTTATTTCAGTAGGCAAATTTATTGCTTAAATCATAATGAAGAAACAGGCTAACATTTTTTTTTTTAAAAAGATGCCTTTTCAAAGATACTGATAGAACACAGCAGATCATTAAATGCTAGCTTGCTCAACACTAATTTATCAGGAATAGGTAAATAGTGATTTGGAAAAAGCTATCGACCTCTAGAAGTATATTCAAGATCTACAATATTTGCTGCATTGTTTATTGTCATACATGACTGTAACCTTTTATTGTCAAATATTGTGGTTTGGGTTAAAAACAGAAGCTCAACGGAACACATCATCCATTAAAGCCACTAAACAAGGCCTTGTTAGAGCACCGCCCCCCCACCCCCACCCCCCCCCCCCTCCCAACAAAATAATATAATGCTTGACAGTAAGAAGGGTCATAAGAAGGGTCATAAACCAATTCATGTGAGTACTGGGCAATCACAGTGGGGAGGATCTCACAGACCAATTAGTGTGTAAAATATGTCACAATTGATGCACATGGGCTAACCACACTGCAGTTGGTAAACAGATAGACAGATACATACTTTTATTTCCTCCACTACTGAAGAGCAGAAATAGGTATTAACTAAAGTTTGCTCCCCAAAACCACATTCTATCAAGGAGACTAGTGGGGTTTGGCACCTAGCTGATTAGGCTCAGTAATAACCCAGCCTGGGTACCCGACGCAGTATATCATTTTCTATGCCTTTAATTCGTCAGGGGAGAGCACTGTTGTCAGGGTCGTGCTTCCGATGTGTAGTAAATATCAAAAAGCATAGCTGAGTTTGTGCAAAAAATCATTCAATGGAACTGAAGTTGACTTGATAATGAGATTAATAATGAATATCAGTTTTAACTGTGCAGAATAAATGTTTATACAAAGAATAGTAAAATGCACCCAGGACTATTATATTGTTTTTTGTCACATTGTACCTAATCAGTAAAATCTATATAATCTATATAAATCTACATAAATCTATATAAATCTGATTTAATTATTTTCAATACATTGCAGCAACACAATTATGGCCATTATAAACATCCAGTTAATATTGGTAGCCGAAGACACCAGAAAAACTCCTGGATAAAACCACTGTTGCAAGGCATAAATAAATCTGAAGCAACCTTACTGGCTAAAAGGTTGATACATCATGACAAAATCTTTAAAATGATTACATAACTTTGTGATATAATTTGAATTTCAATCAGGGAAATATATAACAGAAACATATCTCTAAGCAGTGATGAAACCAACTTTTACAGATGCTAAACAATATCTCTCAATGAACTGCTTAGCTCTCACCACATGGGTTCGAGCCTGATTCGGAGCGAAGGTCTTAATGTGGGAAAATTCTCCACCTGACCTGCAAAGGACTGGTGGTTCTACCCAGACATTTGTCTGGGGTCTTCCTTCTCCACAATACAGAATGTTGCTTTAATGTTCATAATTGGTCGCTGTGATGTATTAAAAACACACATATACAAAAACCCCAAAAAATAAAATATCTCTCATAGATAAAATTTGTTTATCCCTGTAAAAATGACATTCTGCAACAGTTGATCACAAAGTTAAATCCATATTTTATGGATTGATGGGCTATGACAATCAATACATGAAACAATGGGCAGATGTGTATTACTAAGTTATGCTAGCATTATTAAAATTATATTATATAAATGTACACATTCAATCATTCTTGCATACTAAGTACTTTGACCTACCTTTAAAATAACAAAAATTCCACTTTACATAAATAAAAACAACTTTCAACTAAATAAAAAAACTATTATGATTTCTGAGTATTTATATTACAATTTTTTTTTTAATGAGATGAATAAATGTCCTAAATCTAACAATAGCCAAATTGTTTATTCTTTTTTCAAATGCTATTTCATTCATTTACAAAATTTTCTAAACTAGCAATCTTTCAGGTGTTTTATTTTAAACGGGATGGAGGTAAAACTTTCAACAATTAATGTTTAGAAACCAGATAGATAACACGTTAAGTGAAAGACTCTTAGAAAACAATGCAGTCCCCCCCAAAAAACGGTACCATTGTCCTTAAATTTGGGACCTACTTATTTGTATGTTTATTGGGTTTATCATTCCACCAACAGTGTTTCAATTATCTGGAGACGGTGTCCACTTGAAGCAGATATATTGCTGCCTTCACTGTGTATAGCATGCGGTGAACACCTGGCATGATAACACACCCAGTCACATTATCCCGACACCGGGCCAACCAGTCATGGTACTACCCTTATATTTGCTTATGTGTTAGCAAGGGAGGTATACCACTACCATTTTTTATGACTTTGGAATGTCGCGGCCCGGGATCGAACCCAGGTCCTCCCGTACCTGGAGCCGACACTCTACCGATTGCGCTACCAGGTGCGGTTGGTCCTACTTATTCTTCTTCATCAGGTAAATTAAATATCAAACATACTTACAGGACTTCTGAATGTGAAAAGCATAAAGTCATATGTACTAGGTGTCTTCTATTGTTTCTTGCTTAAAGGTGGTACCCCGACAGTTTGCCTATATCCGTATATACATGTAACAATATTTTTTCTACTGTTTTAGGGAATAAAGCACAAATGGGCCTTAAATCTGCATAAATTCGTAATTAGTCTAAGGCTAGTATTCACCAACTATTCTTAAGTAAGAATTGCTCAAGTCATGAATTTCAATCCACAATATCTTTAATATGTATTTAGCTGCATGTCTGTATTTTTGCATGACACTCTAACATTGCTACTTTGAGCTTAAAATTTCACTGAAATTTCATAAATACGCTTATTTTTATTGGTATAAAAATTGTGATTTGGGCTTAAGTCATGACTTAGGCTTAAGAATGGTTGGAGAATACAGGTCTTAGTAAAGACTGTTTTGTATATTACATGTACCTGTATTGTTAGACAGTACAAATTGCAAAAGAATCACTATACATGTTCGTACTTTCCAAATCTATAAATAAGTAAGCCAGTTATCTTTGCTAAAAATAGCTATTGACATCAGAGAAGAAAACCACAATAGCGATATAATGTGATATCAACAGAAAGTTGTCACATGGTTTCTTAGTTTAAAAATAGCTGTCTGCGCAGCGTGGCTCAGATAGAAAATACCTGTTTGCAATAACGAGTGGGGATATATACTTGATTCTTCACACAGATCTAGGGCATCAATGAACAGCATTTTGCAGGACCTTCTCCATTAACAAGGTCTTATTTGGTTGAGAACAAATATTTGGTCGGAAACTGCTAGATACCACCTTTAAGACAAGAGTAATGAGAGATAGTTTTGTTTACCTTTGCATCGTTTAATATCAAGAAAAATTCATCGTAAAAAAGTTGGCACAATGTATGCGACTACAGTAATATATGAAGCAGTTTTGTGATTTTAATAGTACTTCAATTGTAATTGGCGAACATGTTAAATAACCCATGGACAAACATGTTAAATAGCCTGCGGATTTTCATGGTTAATAACCTATGAACTAATTAATTCACCTGTTGACTTACATGTCAAACAACTTGGGACCTTACATTTTAAATAACCTGTGAACTTACATTAAAAAAACTTACAGACATACCTGTTAAATAACCTTTGAATTAACACTTTGAATAAAATATCAAAATAGAAAACCATTAGCTTTCATGTGAAAAGACCTAGGGACTCATATAGCAAATAACTTTTGGACTTACATGTTAAATAACCTTAAGACTTGCATGTTAAATAAACTATGAATTTTCATGTTAAAAAAACTTTGGAATTATATGTTAAATAACCTTTTGACTAACATGTTAAGTAATCTATGGATGTGTTAAATAACCTATTGACTTACATGTTAAATAATCTGTATACCATAAGCTTTTGGACAGAAAAGAAAGCTGATTTTTAACTCTAAGCCTGATTAACACAAATCTAACAGATTTTAGGCAATTAGAGGGGGACCACTTTTGGCTCTTTGATTAAAAGTCTTATAGTCAAGCCTGGCCAGTATGATGGGGTCACGATAAAATACAGATGTGTGTATTGACCATAAAATAAATCAGTTAAGTAATAGAAGAAAGGCAAATAGTGCAGAGCCAGATCAGAATGCCCCTGCTGGGAGCTGTGTGATTCAGATCCCCACTATTTGCTAAGTCTCAATATATTTGCTCACCTATAACTTAAGTTGTCACATTTTAGTACAGGTTATTTAAATTTATCAGGGAAAAGGTTTAGCACAGTGTCCTATGGTTTAACTTGCAATTATATTTACAAGAGACCATCAGAGGCAGTTATACTGGTGAAAAAAGGTGATTCTTTCCCTGCTGTTTTGTGAAGTACTTTCAAATCCACTTTCAAAAATTGGTTTCTATGGCATTTTGGTCAGTGACAATTATTGTTTTGTTTTTTGTTACACAGCACTGACACGATGGTGATCATGTTGGTAATACCCAGCTAATTATTGGTGGAGAAAGACCCCAGGCTTATGTCTGGGTAGAACCACTGGCACACTGCAGGTTAGTATCAATTATAATATCCTTTTTTTTTTTCAGACTTATAATTTCTGCATAGTGTTCATCATTGTACTAAGCAGGTTATTTTTGTAATTTTATCACTTTATTTATCACACTTTAAATGGATTCACTAGAGACGGTTTTACATTGGTAAAGTTGACTGGTTGTAACAAAGACTTGACAATCAGCATCCCTGAACTATTGTTATATCACATGAAGTCTGGGTTTATTTGTTTATTTTTATTCTTGTCACAGTGGAATATTCAGCAGTGTTTCTTTGAGATAACACAATTATCGTGGTGTTTTCTTCGGTGGCTTTATGTTCTTGCCTCTCGGGATGCTTCCTGTGGTTCCTTTCCCTAAAAAAATAAACAAATAACATCTTTTAAAAAGTATTTTATCATCTGACAGTGACTATTTACTAGAGCTGTCACGATATACCGGTAAATCAGTATATTGCGGTATGCAGCCGAACCACATTGTACCGCGGTATTTAATCAACGTACCAGTTTTTAAGTGATTTTTTTTTTTCCTTTTTTTTTGTTTTCCCATTTTGAAAAATTAAACTCATGAAACTTTCAGTCAATTTATGGCTTGTTCGTTAAAATATTTAGTTCCAAAAAATTATTCAACTCTCATATCCATCCGGGAAATGCAGGCGCTGTACAGCAATGATTATCATGTGTATCCAATCGTTCAGTGATAAGGTGTAAAAAGTAAACATCATGGCAGACAAAAGCGAATATTTTCAAGTTGTTGCAAAAAATGAAATGCTTGAAGTTAGAAAGAATATGCATTCATATAATTGGTTCACTAAGCAATATATTGTGATACGTATAGCGATAGGGTTCTAGCATATCGCAATATATTGTGGTACACTTCAGGCGTATGGTGACAACCCTACTATTTACTAGATATTGCTCCAGGTTCTCAGAACCAGCATACAGGTTCAACCCAGAATGCGGGATGTTGCGAGAGATTGTTTATTTGTTTGTGTTTTTTGTCACATTGCATCAGCACAATTATGGTCATATAGGCGGCACCCAGCTAATTATGGTGGATGAAAACCCAAGATAAATTGTTTGTTTATTGGGCTTATCGTCCTAACAACAGTATATCAGTTATCTGGAGATGGTGTCCACTTGAAGCAGTCATAGTGTCCCAAGATAAAAGTCAAGGTCGAACCACTGAAGACTTAGCGGGAAACCTCGCGCATGCAAGTCTTGACCCCGACCAGGGATGGGATGGGATGGGATTTGCCGACATTTTTGCCGATACTGTGCAGCGACATTTCTATCATTATAGCACAGGGGCTCTTATGAGGTTCCCGGAAACTGAACGTTTGAACCCAGGACTAATGAATCAATAGTCTAACTCCATAATCAATTTGGCCAAGATTCTACTGCATCTACAACTAGGCTGTGTGGTTACATGCACATACCTGCAGGTGGTTGTTTGTTGAGTGCCAGGAGGCGTCGAGGGTTTTGTTTACATCCATCCTTGCCCATCAGATGGTTCTTCCATCCGTCCTCCCCGGACATGTGGTTCTGGTGACACAGTGGGCAGTGGTTCATGCCTGCCTTAGATGCTAGAAATAAAGTAAAAAAAAAAATGTTTTAACCCAATTTACAAACAGTAATCCTCCGACTGCTTAGCCGCCCAGTACGTGGGTTTGAGACCTGTTCGGGGTGAAGGACACAGTGTGACAGGTTGTCCAGCCGACCTGAACCATTGGTTCTACCCAGACATTTGTCTGGAGTCTTCCTCGCCAAAATTGCTGGATGCCGCTACTGCAATAATAATAAGTATGGCAGATATTTGCTATATATAGTAATTATATAATTGCTAGAAGAAGATGACCCAGACAATAAAGACAGATGTCACAAGGCAGCTGAAAGAACTCCATACATGAAAATTTAGACTCTAACCAAAATAATAAATAAAATAAAAATGCTTGTTTTACAGATATATGGGGATTAAGCATTCAACTTTTAGATCAGTGAGCAAAGTAGGTTTTTGTTTGTTTATTGGGTTTATCGTCCCACCAACAGTATTTCAGTTATCTGGAGACAGTGACCACTTGTAGCAGATATAGTGCTGCCCTCACTGTGTAAAGCAAACCGTGAACACCTGGCATGATACCACACCCAGTCACATTACCCTGACAAAGGGCCAACCAGTCATGGAACTACCCTTATATTTGCTTGAGTGTCAGCAAGGGAGCTATACACTTTTTTATAACTTTGGTATGTCGCAGCATGGGATTGAACACAGGCCTCCTGTAACTGAAGCCGGCACTCTTGAGCTACTAGGTCCAGTGTACTTTTTTTGAGTTTTTAAATTCATATAAAAATCCTTATTTGTGGTATCTGATAAATTTGCACCAGAAATAACAAAAAAATGCAAACATATTGTCAAAGGTCTTGCAAAAAGAATTGCTTGTGATTGTCCTTGATTTCTGTGGGATTTGCCTTATAATACAATAAATATGACTTCTTAAAGTTAATCCTATCTCTGCATATGCAGCATAGTTTGCTATTTTTAGAAACAGCAATAAGGAACCAACTAACCCAACAAAAAACAATATTATCCTTTTTTTTATTTTTTGAAAATACCTTAGTGTTGTATAACAATAAGTTAATTTGAGTGAAAATAATATTTTCTTTCAGCTTTTAAATGTATATTTAGCTGAAATTTTCATAACGTCTAAAAATAGAAAATAATGCAAAGTCAGATTGAGTATTTATGACTCAAAATATCTTGTAATCGCAAAAGTGAAAGAAAATCATTTTTAATAAAAAAAAAGACCATACCTATGGTCTGTTAACAATACCAAATACACCCAACAAATGGATTTAACATTTTACTTTAACTTACAACTTTCATTCACTCACCGTTACAAGCCTTCTCTGCCACGTGAGGATCAAGTTCAGATTTGGGGATGGCCTCAGTACATCTGTTACACTTGCCGTAGTTTGCCTTTGCCTCGCACTCGGTCAGTAGATGGTCTGTGTAGCTGGCAATCTCAACCACCTTGGGACACAGACAAGAGGTTTAGGTTTGGTACATGTTTTCTATTATCCAGAAGGAGACTCGGCCAAATTAACATGTGTTATGACTTTTTTAATTCCAGAAGCTGACGCATGGCAACAGGGAATATCTGACATTCTCTGAGCACACACCTGTTTGTTGAACATCGTGGTCATACTGCTGACATATACTTAATTTTTGTAGGAGGAAAACATCAGAAAAAAGTTTGGGTAGAACAGCCAATAATTGGTGGAGGAAGACCTCAGGAATAATTTAGTAGAACAAGTTTTTTTTGTGTATGTTTGTTGGGTTTATCCTTCCACCAATAATATTTCAGTTATCTGGAGACAGTGTCCGCTTAAAGCAGATATAGTGTTGCCTTTATTGGGTATAGCCGTGAGAACCTGGCATGATATCACACCCAGTCACATTATCCTGACACCATGCCAACCAGTCATGGAACTACTCTTGTATTTGCTTGAGAGTTAGCAAGGGAGCTATACCACTACTTTTTTTAATGACTATAGTATGTCGTGGCCAGGGATCAAACCCAGGGCCTCCCAAACTTGCAGCCAACACTCTACAGATTGCGCTACCAGATTTGATGGGGGTCTTCCCTGGAAGTTCCTATTAACCTCATCCCCTAGTTCTTGAACCCACGTGTCAGGTACTGAGGCATTAGATTTTGGGGACTTTGGCTGCTTGGCTGCAGCTGCACACATTTATAAAGATTTGATTATAAATAAACTTAACCTTAGATGTACAATACCTGTTTACAGTTGGCACATCGCTTCAACATGGGGCAGTTCTTCCAGTAGTGAAGATCTAGCCCTTCCTCGGTAAAACTGGAGTTCCTCTCACCACAAAAGATGCATATGCTGAAAAAATACAGGAGGTAAATGGTAATAAAAAAAATTCTTACCCTTAAATTTTATGTTAAAATGTATGACACCAATCTTTTAGGTAATCATGTATACTTTTATAGAAAGAAATGTTTATTTGTTGGGTTTAGCGTCCCATCAACAGTATTTCAGTTATCTGGAGACAGTGTCTACTTGAAGCAGATATAGTACTGCCTTCATTGTGTATAGCATGCTGTGTCCTGACACTGGGCCAACCAGTCAAGGAACTATCTTTATATTTGCTTGAGCATTAGCTATACCACTACCATTTTTAACGACTTTGGTATGTTGCAGCCCGGGATCGAACCCTGGGCCTCCCATACCTGGAGCCGATGCTCTACCACTTGCGCCACCAGGTCCAGTTTATGGAAAGGAGAATGTGCTGCATTCACTGTAATAACATAAACTCCACCCAGTCATATTATTTGGACACTGGGTTGACCAGTCAAGAAACGGCCTTTATTACTTCTTTAGGGTAATCAAGGGAGCCATACCAATAGCGTTTTTTATGATTTTGCTATATCAATGACTGGGGTTTAAATTTTTCTTCATGTACTGGGATTAGTATCAACCCTTATAAACAAAAAAAACAAAACAAAATGAGTTTGACAAAAAAAGAATCAAAACAAAACAGAAAATTAAAAATACATGTAAATGTTGACTAGACTGACCACTTTACATTAGATATATTTAACATGTTTATTTATAAATGGAGAACTTCTATCATGATTATATAAAAATATATGATTTTTTTAAAAAAGGTAAATATATAATAATTCATAAGACTAGCATAATCACCTTGTATAATTTTCTTGTAATGATTTAGTTTGATGTGTGATGAACAAGGTATGTCACTATAAAGTAATTGCCTTGAAATTGTAAATGTTATGGATGCCACTCCTTTTAATTGTATATCTGTAAGATGGTTAGGTTTATTTAAGCACTTTAAAAAATATTGAAGCTATGCTGAAACACAAATGTGGGAAGGACTGACAGAGATCCAGACAGATGCGGACATTGTTTTGTTTTTTAAATACATTGCAGTGACCATTCATGACCATTAAGCAACGTCCAGCTTTTTTGTTTTGGTTTTGACATACATTGCAGTGACCATTGATTTCATGATCATTATAGCAATGTCCAGCTGTTTGGTTTTGGTTTTGTTTTTGACATACATTGCAGTGACCATTGATTCCATGATCATTATAGCAATGTCCAGCTGTTTGGTTTTGGTTTTGTTTTTGACATACATTGCAGTGACCATTTATGATCATTATAGCAACATCCAGCTTTTTGGTTTTGGTTTTGTTTTTGACATACATTGCAGTGACCATTTATGATCATTATAGCAACGTCCAGCATTTTTGTTTTGGTTTTGTTTTTGACATACATTGCATTGACCATTCATGACCAAATATAGCAATGTCCAGCTTTTTGGTTTTTGTTTTGTTTTTGACATACATTGCGGCGACCATTCATGACCATTATAGCAATGTCCAGCTTTTGGTTGCAAGGACCATTCATGACCATTATAGCAATGTCCAGCTTTTGGTTGCAATGACCATTCATGACCATTATAGCAATGTCCAGCTTTTTGGTTTTTGTTTTGTTTTTGACATACATTGCAATGACCATTCATGACCATTATAGCAATGTCCAGCTTTTTGGTTTTTGTTTTGTTTTTGACATACATTGCAATGACCATTCATGACCATTATAGCAATGTCCAGCTTTTGGTTGCAATGACCATTCATGACCATTATAGCAATGTCCAGCTTTTGGTTGCAATGACCATTCATGACCATTATAGCAATGTCCAGCTTTTTGGTTTTTGTTTTTGACATACATTGCGGCGACCATTCATGACCATTATAGCAATGTCCAGCTTTTGGTTGCAATGACCATTCATGACCATTATAGCAATGTCCAGCTTTTTGGTTTTTGTTTTGTTTTTGACATACATTGCGGTGACCATTCATGACCATTATAGCAATGTCCAGCTTATTGGTTTTTGTTTTCTTTTTCAACATACATTGCAGTGACCATTTATGATCATTATAGCAATGTCCAGCTTTTTGGTTTTTGTTTTGTTTTTGACATATATTGTAATGACCATTCATGAGGAACATCCCAGAAACATGTCTGGGTAGAACCACCGGCACACCGCAGGTCACCTGGAAGACCTTTTCACATAAAGTCCTTCGCCTAGAATGAACTTGAACAAATTATGTGAGAGGCTAAGCAGTCAGAGGAGTTACAAATTGTCGACTCTACCACTATGCCACGGGCAGCCCTGTTGTAGACATTGTGATTTATATATGTTGCCTTTTAGTGTAATAAGGACATACAATCAAAATTTGGGAAATAAAACAAGTCATGGAGGAAATACAATTAAAATATGGAAAATTAAACAGGATAAGAAGCTAACGAAAAAAAGTAGACAGCGGTTTCTCTTACTTGTCCATATTGTATACCGAGGTATCATCGTTCTCCTCCGCCTTCGGTGTTGTCTTCGGTTTGGGCTTACCCTTCGGCTCGGTTTTCTAGAGTTGTGAATTTACAAACTAAAGGATAAATTACTGTAAACAAGCTGTGCTTTTTTGACGTCCTATATCAACTTGGGCTTGAAGTAGTCCCTAAAATATTCTAAAACTTATACATGGTCTAAACATCCACAACATTCTAGAGGAGAAAAATTAATATAAAATCTAGTGGTTCTACTGTGCAAACACGTAAATGAAATTGGATGAAGTGATGATGATATGTCAGTAATTTTAGGTAGAGGTTTCCATTTTGGAGAGTGTTCTTTGTTAATTCTAGATAAACAGGTGTACATTAAAAGCTATGAACGAGATCGTCTCCGATTATATTCACCATTCAAAGCTGGGAGTTTGGTTTACTTCAATTTAATACATTTCGTAAAAATTTATTAAATTTGTTTCTATTGATATTTGTATCAATAAAATAAAATGAATGAATTTATTTATTATTTTAATTAACTTTTTCACATATTGTTGTCTTTAACTAGCATCAGCTCTGCTAACCAATTCAAACATTTATTAATTATGATATCATAAATTGAACTGCACAACAGATAAACCAGATACATTTACATAAATATTTCTACTTTTTAAATAAATGATGATTTTAATGTGACAATATTGGGAAACATTTTAAATATATTTTTCAATGATAACTAGAAATCTGTCCATTAGATTCACTTGCCTTTTTATCCAAACTATCTCAAAAAGGGCCATAAGTTCTCTTATAGACCATCTCGCTTTTTCATTTTAAAATATCTCAAGAAAGGGCCATAACTTCTCTTATAGACCATCTTATCTTTTGGTTTAACATATCTCAGAAAAGGGCATTAACTCCTCTTATAGACCATCTTGCCTTTTGGTTTAAAATATATCAAGAAAGGGCAATAACTTCTGTGATAGGCAATCTCACCAGACAGATGTCACAAGAAAGGGCCATAACTCTTATATTAAGGAAAAAGTAACTCAAACTTGACATGTAATGTAATATCATATGCTTATACAAATGATTAGAATACAGCCAGAAAAGGTCATAACTCTGCCGATATAAAGGGGATAGTAACCAAAATTCAACTTGACATGAATAGTGATATCCTACGCTTAAAACCAACTATAAATTCATCCTAAGTGATAAATCAGAAATGAAAAATTCAAGGATGTGTTTATGGACAGGGGGATACCTCTTTATGCCCCTTAGACATTCTTCCAATGGCATGGAAATAAAAAACAAAACTTACAATATTCAAGAAACTTCTATAACAAACATTAAGCAATAAACAAAAGTTTCTAAAAATATCATTTCACAACAATGATGACATAAATGTGATCTACACAAAGGTTTTTCTGAAACTGGCAAATCCTAAGATTTTTCTGAAACTTACAGATCCTTAGATTTTTATGAAACTTACAGAGTCTAAGATTTTTCTCAAACTTACAAATCCTTAGATTTTTATCAAACTTACAGATCCTTACACCAGCTTACCTTGGGTCCTTTCTTAGCGTCGGCGTGTAACACACTTTCATCCACTGGCTGAAAAAAAGTTCCAACTACCAGTTCAAACACATATTTCTACAGTCAGACAGACTGAGCAGCTATGTAAATGTGTCCTTCTATGTTAGAAATATGGTTTTGAATATTTTAGTGTATCATAGATACCTTTATTTGGCATTTATCTAAATAATTCTACCAATTATTAATGTATTTTTTCTAAAAATATGTATTTGCGGTTTTATAGCATAGTGACACTTGATAGGTCATAAGGCGCCGATTACAGTGATATCCAAAAATTTGGACCAAAAATTTTCTCATTATACATAACATTATATACATTATGCCATTGTTACATTAGGAGATCTCATAAAATGCAGTTTATTGATGCCATACAGCTGTCGGAAAAGTGAACCATAACCCCACAATCATCATTTCAAACATGTATTTCCTATCTGAGCCACGCTGCACAGTTGGCTATATTTAAACCAAGAAAACCATGTGACCACTAATGTTTTAGTTCATCCACGTCATCTGTGTGACATCAATGTCTATTTTTAGCAGGAATTCCAATCGTTCTTAGTTACAGATATTGTTACATTTTAAGATGTCGGCAAACTGTCGGATACCACCTTTAAAGTGACTAATAATAATAGATGATTATGACTACAGATGGCTGAAATTTTCATGAATAAGTCAATAATGGCTTTTAAAAGTGCAATATTTTGGCATTATACTATACACAATCAATATATTTTGCTTTAAATAGTATACTAACATTTAATAATTAATTTCGATATTATGATATAAATAACGACCTTCAAAGATATTTAAGAACCGCCAATACTTTATCCCTTCAAACTAAGATTCATAATCCACCCCACCCCCCAATTTTTAAATTTGAAAAAACAACAACAAAAAACTAAAAACACAAGTTCTAATGACAAGAACTTTAGTACTTTGTTCTCTATATTCACAGATTAAGTTGTCAAGCTTAAAGGCATTGAAAATTGGTATGCTGTTTGGACACTTGGCCAAATCAGTAGGCATAAATAGGTCATGGAGTAATTTCAGTAGAGTCTTCAGTTTAAACCTGCTGACCAAAGGCTGTGAAGTAAGCATATGAGCATGTGCATCAAGTGTTACTCAATTCACATGCTGTTTTATGACAATCGCCACTGTGACATCCCTGTATTCTGTACACATACTAATTGTTTATGACATTCCCCACTGTGATATCCCTGTATTCAGTACAGACACTAGCTGGTGTATGACATTTGCCGCTATGACAGCCCAGCATTATGTAAACACACTAGCTGGTGTATGGCATTTGCCACAGTGAAATCCGTGGATTCAATACACAGACTAGCTGGTTTATGATATTCCACACTGTGACTTCACTGTATTCAGTACACACACGTTTTATGACATTCCCCAATGTGTCACCCTTATTTTTCAGTACACACAATTATTGGTTTATGATCCCTGCATTGTGATCTCCCAGTATGGTCTTATCTTAGGGATTTTAAAAAGGCCATTTTCAATGCCCATATTAAGCTTACTGTCTACTTTTCCTCTCTACATAAATAAAACAATAAATGTAACGATACTGGTAAGTAAATAAGAAAAACAAAACATTTGCCATGCTATATAAAACAAGTCTACTTTTGAAGAAAAAGGATATTATGACAATTTTCTTAAAAGTTATAAAAAAAAGTGTTTACATATTTTTACAACATTCACACCTAATATCTGGTTGTCTCTCTTCCATAATGTACATGTGCATTTTGTGTTGAGCTTTGTATATAAGCAAAATCTTTTGGTGATTAATTAAGCTGATAAAAAGAGTATATTTATATTGACAGAATAATCTTTTAACTGTGATGTTTAATGATTTTAATATCAAAAATGGAATTGAAAAAATGTTTTCTCTTCATTTTACATTTTTTTATCTAATTTTTATTTAAATTATCTTGCCCACTTGCAACATTATGCAAAATTAGAAATTTACTTCAATTTCCATCAAGTGATATTATGAGGTCATTTTCATCAAATTTTTAATGAAAAATTACAAATGTGATGCATTATCGACTTTTACTTAGGTATGTCTACTTCTGCATTGCGTCATGGAAAATTAACATTTTCAATAGGGCCAGGTCAAGACTTTAAAATAAGTAACAATTGCTTCCTTCCTTGACCCCTAGGATTTATGGGTGAGCATTAAGGCTCTGGGTAGAACCCCTGGCGCACTGCAGGTTAACTGGAAAACCTCCATACATGGAAGTTCTCGCCCTGACCGGGACTCAAACCCATGCGTTAAGGGGCTGAGAAGTTTCAAGTCTGAACTGTGAGTTGACAGCGAAATTGAAAATCTGGGTCCTGGATATACATAGCTTTGAGAACAATGGGTCTCATATCAATATGTATGGGTCCCAATTTTTAAGTTTTAATAAGATAGAGCACCTGCTGGCATTTTGTTGGTCTGTTTATTGGGTTTTATTGTCTCACCAAGAGTATTTCAGTTGGAGACGTATCACTTGAAGTAGCTATAGTTCTGCCTTCACTGTGTATAGCATGCCGTGAACACCTGGCATGATACCACACCCAGTCACAGAAGCCTGACACCGGGACACCAGTCGTGGGACTGTACCATTATATTTGACTAAGCGTTAGCAAGGAAGCTATACCACTACCATTTTTGACAACTTTGTTATATCACAGCTCAGGATGGAACTTGATGTAAAAGTTATAGCTACTTATCAAGTCAATTATTTTTGTCATGATGCACAAGCACTTTAACATTTATAAAATCGTATTTCCTAAGTTTATTACTTAGCATATACTCATTAAGCCTGAAGCATTCTCAATAGTTGAGAATTTATTAAATTTCTGCATTAAAAACATGTCAAATGCTACTAACAAGGAAGATAACACAATCTGAACAGCTAGAGTAATGTCCCTTCATTAGAAAAAAAAAAAAGGAGGCAATGCTTTTAAACACTTGGAGCTATGACTGGAAATTTTATTTATGTCAGGAAGTCATGACAGAATATTCTAAAGTTCTGGGAACCAACTACCCAATTATTTTTATAGCTACTATCTAAAGACCTGGTGGATAAAAAAATAAAACAAATTCAACAGAAAATTAAGTACATGTGTGAAGAGACAAATGTGAAAAGTACAACATCAATGTGAACACCTATAGTGGTAAGCAAAATGAAAAAATTATCTGTGTCTAAGTACACAGCCTTTTCCACATCATACTACAAATTTTGATATTGACTTAATATCACGATGGTCTGAGAAAAATTAGTACTAAAAGTGTGGTACCTATTTGGAAGATATAACAAAAATTGGCCTCTATAAAGTATTAAAAGTTATAGACTGGTTTACATACAGCAAATGAACAAAAAGAAAATCACTTATTTTCTAATTGCACAAAAAGTTTATGACTGTCTTTGCCATTATTCACAGTCTGATATCATAAATGTTTAGTCGAGGGTGACCATACCTGAACCAGACAGACAAAGGCCAACTTTAGTTAATTCTTAAACCTTCACCTAGCCCCACTTTTTGGATGAAAACAATTTAAGAAAGGGCCATAACTCTGGAAATAACTAGATCTATATGTAGATACTATTAACCTATACACCAAATATGTGTTAAATCAGTAAAATTCTATAAAAGTTGTTAATTTGAAATTAAAAATATAGAGACACACCTTGCACAAGGAAAAGATGGATGGACAGCGGAAATTCTTTATGCTCCTTAGTTGTTTTTCAAATGGTAAAGGGGCATAAAACATTATATATTAGAAAGTGTACATTTTGGCATCATAAACTAATAGTGATTGGTTAGACTTGTGAGATGCCACTGTATTACATTATCAGCTTCAATTCCAGTAGTCTGTTCCTACAAGACATCGCAACAGACACAATGCCCATACAATTTTAGCTTGTATTCAAAGACAAACATGAACTACTCTACGAGAAATAACATCCACAAATGGTGACCTCTTTTACTAAAGTGAAAATCAAAAGTGTTTAATAAATAATAGTTTAGTCCATAAATGCCACTGAATATTTTGACCCCACAAAAAAGTCAACGGCAACCATGAACTTATCTTTAATTTGAAATAAATATTACATCAATTGATACATATGAAGTGATGAGAAAGCAAAATCTCTTCATGCAAAAATGATGAAAATTGTCGAAGGTGACCATAAACCAAGCTCTACATCCCGCCTGCTGTGCTGGGAGTAAAGGGTTCGAGACCAAAGTAAGCGTTACCTGTTTGCCTGAGGCCATGTCCTTGAGTTGCTGGAGCTGCTTCTGTAGACCCTCAATCTCCTGCTGCTTCCTGGCCTCCTCTGCTGCCTTCTGGTTCTACAACATGGAAACAACATTTAATCAACAGGAGCAGGGGGAAATACATCAACAGGAGAAACAGCAAATCAACAGGAGTGGGGGGGGAATACATCAACAGGAGAAACAGTAAATCAACAGGAGCAGGGGGAAAACACATTAACAGGAGAAACAGTAAATCAACAGGAGCGGGGGGGGGGGGCACATTAACAGAAGAAAGAGTAAATCAACAGGAGCAGGGGGAAAACATATCAACAGGAGAAACAGTAAATCAATAGGAGCAGGGGGAAATATATTAACAAGAGAAACAGTAAATCAACAGGAGTGGGCAGGATACATCAACAGGAGAAAATGTAAATCAACAGGAGCAGGGGAAAAACACATTAACAGGAGAAACAGTAAACCAACAGGAGCAGGGTGGACACATTAACAGAAGAAAGAGTAAATCAACAGGAGCAGGGAGGACACATTAACAGGAGAAACAGTAAATCAAAAGGAGCGGGGGGGGGGGGGGACATCAACAGGAGAAACAGTAAATCAACAGGTGCAGGGGAAAACAGATTAACAGGAGAAACAGAAAATCAACAGGAGAGGGGGAAAACACATTAACAGGAGAAACAGTAAATCAACAGGAGAGGGGGGACACATATCAACCAGAGAAACAGTTAAACATCAGGAGGGGGAATACATTAACAGGAGAAACAGTAAATTAACAGAAGCGCGAGACAACACATCAACCTGAAAAACTGTTAAGCAACAGGAGAGGGAATACATCAACAGGAGAAACAGAATCTTAGAGAATACATCACTAAGAAAAAAAGGAGCAGGAAAAATTCATAAACAGAAACTGTAAATCAACTGGGAAAAAAGTAAATCAAACAAGTAAATCAACATGGATGAACAATGGGGCGAAGGTGTCAAGACAAAAGGAAGTGTCTGAATCGAAAGAAAGCATAAGAAAATCAACAGGGACAAAACAGGAAAAGATGATTCCTTAAACATGATAAAACATTTTAAGAAAAATCAGTTACCCTTCCATTTTTTTGCCGAAGCCGCTGCAACCATAAATTAAACAAAAGGGCAATCACTCACGTCGGTCACGATCTGCCCATGATATGCATGACTAGACTTGGTAAATCAACAGAACATAAAAATGGAAGAATATGTACAAAAACAGGATTTAGACAAGTTAAATGGTTCTTTATATATTTTTTAGACAAGTTAAATGGTTCTTTATATATTTTTTGTTTGTTTTAGCTTTTAAATACAATGCTGTGAGCAACTATCATCATAATAGCGATGTGTGGCTATTTTGCTAACAAAACCAGACAATTTTATGGATAGAACCACCAGGCACCATATGTAAGCTAGAATAGCTACCTACACTAATTCCTTCGACCTGAAAGAGACTTGAACCCACCTGGCAAGGGGCCATGCATTCAGTGGATTAACAAGATGGTGACAACACCACTATATTAAAGGCATCCCAGCTATTTTTTAATTAGTTTACCTTATAACTGCTATGTAAGCAAATATGTTCATAATTAAATTTGTAAGACATAGATATGCCTCAGACTGGATCAAATCCAGCATCTCCTGCCCAGTGCACAAACTTACTTTATAACTTGCACTATGTTTTGCTTTTTAAGTTGTCTTGAAGAGGGTTTATCTTTAAAGGAATGTTCAAGGGGTATAATGCATCTATTTTAAAGAATATTATACTTGTTTTTTGTCATGTCTGTCATTTATTACCAATTCGTAAAATGAACTTAAAAGAGTTCAAATCTTTTTATCAACAATTTTACTAATGAATAAAAGAAAGACACAACAACATGCAGGGTTTGAACTGGAGTCTCGAGTATGTCTGTCTAGCACATAACTACAGAACCACCCAAACACGTGCATCAGGCGCAGTGTTTTACTAAACATAACACAGTTAATATGGTGGTACAAGATTTTCATTCTTTCATTCTGTTTTGTGTTGCTGTTGTGGTGGTGGTGTTGTTCTTTTCAGGGTGGAAGACATATAAACCAACGTGTTGGCAGGATCTGTAAAAGCAGCTCTAACCTTGACATCAGACTTGCTGGGTTTGCCATCAACCTTGTCAAAGTATTCGAACAGCAGTCTCCACATGGTGTTCTTGCGAGTCTTCTCATTGTCAGGTGGCAGGTAGTCCTTCACTGGCTGGCCTGCTTCTTTGTACAGTGCTAGGAGGAGGGGTGAGAATATTGGTTCTGATTATTCAATAATTATAGGGGCTGGTTTTACAAGTTAAATGTTGCTTGATACTGTCTTAAATGCATAAATTGCATAAACTCTATATTGTGCTAAGCCCAACTTAATCTAGCATAGGCCATGCATTCTTAACTTTTCAATTATTCAAAAACAAAATACTGACAAATGATCACAAAGGGAATGACATACAATTAAAAGAGGGAATGACATACATTTCAATGAAACAATACTCCTTCTGGCTTTTTTAACCCTCTTGCCTTTATTAAGGATATTCTTAATTCATGACAATTTACAATTGAATGAAGCTGGTAACATACAGTCGATAAGCATGCTTTCTGATTAGGAGTTAAAATAAAATACTAATAAAAGGATTTTTTTAGTATAATATTATTACTATGCAAACTTTAAGTCACTATAGCCATGTCTAGCTTTTATTGGCCTTCCACATGTAGAAGTTTTTTGCACCAACCATGAGTCAAACCCAACATATGGCGAAGGGCAAAGCAAAGAGGAATTTACCAATTGGCTTCAGACAACTGCCACAAGTGTACCAGTTGTAGTTCAATTAGCTGTAGTTCAATTAGCTAAACTTCAATTAGCTAAAGTTTAAAAAGTTGTTGTTCAATCAGCTGTAGTTCAATTAGCTAAAGTTTAAAAAGTTGTTGTTCAATCAGCTGTAGTTCAATTAGCTAAAGTTCAGTTTGGTGTAGTTCAATCAGTTTCAATCAGCTGTATTTCAATTAGCTAAGTTCAGTTAGGTGTAGATCAATCAGCTATAAATCAATTAGCAAAAGTTCAATTAGCTGTAGTTAAATCAGCTCAAGTTCAATTAGCTGCAATTCAATCATGTGTAGTTCAGTTAACTATAAATAATTCAGTTGTAGATCAATAAGCTGAAGTACAATCAGCTGACATTCAATCAGCAATGTCACGTCAGTAACTCTTGACCAGATTAAGTAATCAGTTGACTTCTCACCTTTAACGATCCTCTCGGCCACTACCCTCACATCAGCAGAATTATGATCCAGGGCTCCCACACAGAAAGTCATGATATTGTCTGTCGTCAGACCACTGAAAGTATTGTATAAAAATGATCATATGGATTTTTCTGATAAATAATGTAAATTTAAACTAAGTATTAAGTGAATAATTGATGCAATCAAAAAACTGAAACTGAGTATTTCATGACATATTGATTAACCTGTTATGTCATTCTTATAAAAATCACCTTCTACAAATGTATACAAGTAAATGTCAAGGTTACCTTTTTGAGTCCTTGATGCCAAGCTGTTCGTATAGGCTCTCTACAATCTCACACCTGCTCTGGGCCAGACGTGGGGCCATGTTAGGCTTCATGGGTTTTACACACTCGTGGGGAACAACCATTGTCGGCTACAGATAAGGATAAAGTCAGGAGGTTATTTTATGTATTAATTCATTTTTAATATATTGCAGTAACACAATTATGGTGACTATAGCAACATCCAGCTATTTTGGTGGAAGAAGACCAAAACAAGTGTCTTGGTAGAATAAGAGCACACTGCAGGTCAGCTGAAGACCTTACAACATTAAACCCTTCAACTTTACCTGGAGGTGCCACATGGTCAGAGATACGGAGTCAGAGAAGTCTGAAATCTACAACTCGAACAAGGCGTACCTCAAGCTCAGAGCAAGGAAAGAATGGTTACCTTGTTTGTTTTGTTTTGTTTTTGAAATACAGTGCAATGACCAATTATGATATTATACAACATCCAACTTTCTGGTGGAGGAAGACCCCAGACAGTGTGGATAGTCTGGGTAGAAACACCAGCACACCCCAAGTCAGCTGGAAGACCTTCCCACATTAAGTCCTTCACCCTTAATGGGACTCGAACCCATGCAGTGAGAAGCTAAGCAGTCAGAGGAGTTACAAATCAACGAATCTACCACTATGCCACATGTGCCCTCCACCTTGGCTGTACTTAGTAAAACATAACTATTGAAGCCTTTGTAGACATCTAGATCTAGAAAGTGTGATGTGCAGTATGAGCTTGAACTTGAAACATATTTCATTTCAAGTGACAGTTTAAAAAAAAAAATGTGTTTGTTTTGGGGAATTAAATGTGTAACTAACATTCTTTAAAACGCAGTAGTCAGAGATGGAAACAACAATCATCCTGTAGGAAATAGTAAGAAGGGGTTTCCCTGTACAGAAAATCACAAACTAAGGCTATTTTAAAAAAGCTTAAGCCTAGGTTTCTTAAAAAGGCTACCAAAAGAGCATTTTGTTGGCTTTGGCTCAGAGGCAATGAGGTGGCATGAAAACCATCACAAGCAGGCAATAGTTTCTGCCCCACCTTATTGAGACAGTATCAGGATAAAGAGAGCAGAATTCAGAGAAGCATGGATACTCAAATGTTGCTGTCTTTGATAAGCAGTCCAAATACCGTACCATGCAACATACATCCATAGTAACAACTGTAAAGCCACCTGATGTGGATATAGTGCTGGCTTCACTATGACGGCATATCAAGAACTACATACTTTGACAGGATTTCACACACAAAGTTACTACCTATACTGATGTTATAATAATGTGAACTTCATTGTTATTTCCACATTAAAAAGTTGTGTTTTTTTTCTAGAAATATAAGAAGAAACCAGTGTACACATAATAACAGCATTGTTTCTTACCTTGACTTCTGGAAAAGCACCCATTTCATACAGAAAATTCTTGGCATCATCTCGATTTCTTTGCGCCTGGAAACCAGAGAAAATGTATACATATACATACATCTTCATACATGTGAACTCTTCCACTTTTGGAGGAAGACTCCCACTTTTAAGTTTCAAAACTAATTGAAAATGAGGGATGTTTTACACATTTTCAGACATCCCCCTACTTGGAAATAGGTAACTTCCTTCTTTGTTTATATGAAAATAACAAATCTCCCACTTTGGACTCAGAAAAAGTTCACAAGTACATATCTTTGGTGCTGAACATTGTCCATAACAGCACCTTGTAACAACAAGTATGATTATATCTACTAGATAATTGATTCATTGTATTTTCTTGGTTCAAAGTTTGAAAAACATCAGAGGAAAGGTGTTTGGTGTATAAGAATGTGAAGATAAGCAAAGCCTCAGTTAGCTTAATTACCATAAGTGTTTAGCAATACATGATAAAATTGCATTAAAACATTAAAATAAAAGAACATATTACCATCCAGTAGCAATTTAAACAGCCGCTATTGCAAGTGTTAAAAAGTAAATATAGTTCAAAACATGGAATGGTATCCAGAAAAAGAATCTTTATACATGGATTTTATGAGAAACAAAATATATACACACACACTTGAATATATAAGAAATTGACTTAAACGGTATCCCAAAAAATTCTTCAGACATGATTTAACATTAAAGGAATGCCAGCAAACGTTTAATAATTCTCTCTTGTAACATATACTTTTCTATTTGCTTTTTATTATTTCATATAAAAGGTAAGACAATTTAAAGTTGATTGTTAATGGATAGCACCTAATGACTAAGACTTACAGTATCTCCACTTTTATGCAGGAGGTTCGGTATAACTTTCACACAAGTCTCCGTTGTGTCCGCCTTTGTAAGTCTGGAAAAGAAACAGACTTGATGCCTTAATATTATATCATTGTGTGTTAGGTTGAATGTCCCATCAAGTATTTTCAGTTATCTAGAAATTGCTTGTTATTTTCTTTGTTTTCATTAAATCACACCTACAAACTATGGTTATGTAGCTGGGTGGTAGGGAGAGAATGTGTAAGCGGCCCAGTTACCTCAGTAGATAGAGTATTTGCATTGTTAGCGCTGGGTCAGGGGTTCGAGTCCTTGACTGGCTACACATTTTTCTCCCTATGTTACATTGGCACCCAACGTAAATTACCCCTGGTCGTTATAGTACAATTGCTTGAGAGGTGCTTGTGAGTTGTATGTAGAACATATAGTCTGTGGAAATTCGAGGATGAATTTCGAGTTGCCCGGGGTGTATGTAGCAGGGTGATAGGGAGAGAATGTGTAAGTGGTCTAGTTAGCTCAGTCGGTAGAGCATTGGCCCTGTTAGCGATGGGTCCCAGATTCGAGTCCCAGACTGGTTGCAGATTTTCTCCCTATGTAACAGTTATACTAGTGTAGTCCAGCTACGTATTGGTGGAGAAGGACCCAAGACACATGTCTAAGAACCACTAATACACAGCAGGTCAGTTGGAAGACCACCCAACATGAAAGTTCACACCCCAACTTAAAGTCAAACACATGCATTGTTTGTTTGTTTGTTTATTGGGTTTATTGTCACACCAACAGTATTTCAGTTATCTGGAGATGGTGTCTACTTGAAGCAGGTATAGAACTGCCTTCACTGTGTATAGCATGCCATAAACACCTGGCATGATACCACACGCTGTCACATTATCCTGACACTGGGCCAACAAGTCGTGGAACTACCTTTATATTTGCTGGAGTGTTAGCAATATACCACTACCATTTTTAATGACTTTGGTATGTCACGGCCTGAGATCAAACCCGAGGCCTCCCGTACCTGGAGCGGTTACTCTACCGACTGCGCTACCATGTCCGGTGTGCTGTCAATGCTCAACCTTTTGTATTGAGATACACCTCAATGACACAATTATGGCAATGTTAGGGAGGTCCATCCATTATTGGTGGAGGCAGACGCCAGACTTGATGTCTGGGTAGAACCACGAGCACACAGCATATCATCTGGAAGACCTTCCCACATGTTATCAAGGCCCTAAACAAGAACCCAGTGACAATGAGCCACAGGAGCTCCCTCAGTGGAAGAAGAAGGATGGAGGCATATAAATAGTCAATTATTCAAATAGTGATACATGAAAAACATCCTTAAAAAAAACGTTTAGACAACAAATATGAAAAGTATAATATATCCACATAATATTTTTACTAAAGTGTATTAATGATTGTTTTATTTGATTTTGAAATACATTGCAGCGACAATTTTTGATTATTATAGCAACGTCAAGCTTTTTGGGAAGAAACACTGGCGCACTACAATTAAGCTGGAAGACCTTCTCACATTAAGTCCTTTACCCCGAACAGGACTCGAACCCACACTGTGAGAGGCTAAGCAGTCAGAGGAGTTACCATTAAGCCACGGGCACACCCAAAATGTATTAACAGAAATGAAGACCTCAGACATGTTAAAAAAATTAGAATAAAATTATAATTATAAACACATACGCTTACCGTGATAGCAATACTTACTTGTGTTTGGGAATATATTCTGTCAACACCATCTTTAACAATGTCAATCCTGCCTTGAACACCTGAAACATATATTGATGATAAAAAATATGTTTTTGTTTTACTTTGTTATGACACAATAATGATAATATTAGCACATCCAGATATTTATTGAGCAAGACCCCAGACATATGCCTGGGCAGAACCACCAATCTACTTCTGATACTTGTAAGACGTCAGATAAAAGTATTTGTATTTGTATTCTGGGTTTTACGGCACACCGACACTTGATAGGTCATACATTTCAGAAGGTGTAGGAAATAAATAAACAACATTTTGCGAGATCAATTCGGGTAACAAAAGTTTATTTAGATGTTTAATGTAAATATTTTTGGACCTAACTGTGGGTACCACCTTTAATGGTCCTTTCACCAAGTTCAATTTCCAAAATCAAAATCACCCTTTTTCCAGTCCAGCTGAAATGAGTCCCTGTCAATTCATACTCACAGCATATACTTTATCCTCGACAGCCCTCTTAATGAGAAAGACCGACGCCCTGAGCATGGTTCGTGCCTCGTCCTTGGAACTGGTAGACTGCTCCTGCATCTGTTTGTACACCGCCAGCAGAGCATCCTCACGGTATGACCATGTCTTGGAGTATGCTTTTGAAACCTGCAGGGTTACAAGGTAGGTTGGCAATTACCGGGTATTTTGGGGAATTTTTACAGGTGAGTGATAGTACTAACATGACAATGTGTCGCAACATAAATAAAATTGTCATAATGAAAAAATCTTTAATTTTGTGTCTTTTTTTGTTTTTAAAATTAAAAGAGACATTTCAGCTTTTAGAAAATGCATTTTTTTTTACCAAAACACAAGACTCAATGATTAAATCGGCATTCTTAAGATTTGGCTTCATTAAAGGGAATAAAAAATTTAAATGAATATAAAACAGCAAATAAAACATGATTAGTAGTCAAATATATATAAATTATTAATCGTATACGTCTTCCAGTTTCAAATTGTCTATGTTGCATGATAATCCTTGAAACTATCTTTTCTGATTGGAAGGAAAAAAGGTTGTTAAGGACACGAAATGATTGTTTATATTTTCCAGTTTGAAATTGTCTTTGTAATCCTTAAAAATATCTTTGTCAATACATTTAGTTACTGTAATAAAGGTCAGAAGTAAAAAAAAAAAGAAATTAAAGGCAAAAGTATTACAGGCAAAAAAGAAAAAACAATAGCTTTGTTTGTGAAAGATTAAAAAATGTGATCTTTATTTCAACTCAATGATCTACCAACAGAACCCCTTAACTCTAAGACAAGGTAGAGAAATGCGTAGTTTTACTAAACAATATGGCTGGTTCAATGTTTACAAACAACTTTCAACATAAACTAGTTTATGATTTTCTTGGGGTTTCAAATGGTACTTATTAGTTCACTTGGATGTTAAGTCGGGCCAAAGACAGGAGGTCAAACCTGAGCGATATACTCTCATTATAAATATTAAATCCACTAAATCTACTGCCCGGAAACGCTATTCACCCTATAAACATACAACATACCCCACCCTAATGTTGTTGCCAGCAAGTCAAGGGTAAAGGACATACGACCCACTTAAATATAACCCCAGGTAAGTATGACCCACTAACACTAAAAATAATCCCGGATAGGTATGACCCACTTAAACCAAACATAACCCCAGGTATGTATGACCCACTTAAAGCAAATATAACCCCAGGTATGTATGACCAACCTAAACCAAATATAACCCCAGATATGTATGACCCACCTAAACCAAATATAACCCCAGATATGCATGACCCACCTTAACCAAATATAATTCCAGATATGTATGACCCAGTAACACCAAATTTAACCCCAGTTATGTATAACCCACCTAAACCAAATATTACCCCAGATATGCATTACCCACCTAAACCAAATATGACCCCAGATATGTATGACCCACTAACACCAAATACAACCCTAGATATGTATGATCCACTTACACAAAATATAACCCCAGATATGTATGACCCACTTAAACCAAATATAACCCCAGATATGTATGACCCACTTAAACCAAATATAACCCCAGATATGTATGACCCACTAACACCAAATATAACCCCAGATATGTATGACCCACTTAAACCAAATATAACCCCAGATATGTATTTCCCACCTAAACCAAATATAACCCCAGATATGTATTTCCCACCTAAACCAAATATAACCCCAGATATGTATGACCCACTAACACTAAATATAACCCCAGATATGTATGATCCACTTACACAAAATATAACCCCAGATATGTATGACCTACTTAAACCAAATATAACCCCAGGTATGTATGACCCTGGACCTAAACCAAATATAAACGCCAAGTCTTTATTTTGTATTGTATACAAAAAAAGTAAATAATCTAATTCTAATAGCAGATATACATACAAGAGAGTCACCAAAGACATCAATGGCTGTAGAGGCCTCTCTCATATCCTTCTCGGTCATGGGTTCAGGCTCCCCGGTGATACCTCCGGAGTCTGGCGGAGGTTCTGACTCATCCTCCGGAACACTGGGTCTGTAACAACAGCAACAACAACAGTCAGCAGCAGTGGTTATAGCAACAGACAAGCACCTGTCATCAGCAGCTGTAACAACACACGCATCAGTAATAGCTGCTGCCAGAGAAATAAGAGAAAAAAAAAGTTCATATCAAAACACAATAGCATTTTTATCATCATTGGAAAGAGCAACATCAGAATTTTCAAATGCTTCTTAATTACAATATTATCACCATAAGCAGTATATCTGATGATATTTTTGCAGTACCAGGTGCAGAAGTATATTTAAATACATCATCATCATTATCATCCTCAACATCATCATCCACAAACATCATTTATCCTCATTCTTATTCTCCTCCTCCGCATTATCAAACATGAAGCCACACTTAAAACTATATACCAATGTCATATTTCTTAAACTATCAAAGATAAAATAACTTCATCATCATCATCATCATCATCATCATCATCATCATCATCATCATCATCATCACAATCATCATCATCAATATTAAGGTACTAATAAAAAGAATATTGTTTGTTTTTTGGGTTTATCATCCCACTAATAGTATTTCAGTTATCTGGAGACAGTGACTGTCCACTTGAAGCAGATATAGTGCTGCCTTCACAGTGTATAGCATGCCTTGAACACCTGGCTGGCATGACACCATACCTAGTCACATTATCCTGACACCGGGCCAACCAGTCATGGAACTACCATTATATTTGCTTGAGCGTTAGCAAGGGAGCTATACCACTACCATTTTTATGATGTTGCTATGTCGCAGCCCAGGTTTGAACCTGGGGGCCTCCCGTACCTGGAGCCGATGCACTGCTGATTGCGTTACCAGGTCAGGTACAAATACTGATTTTAATAAAAGTCAAGATAATCGTAAGTTTTATTAATTTCAGTTACAGTACTTTAAACACAAAAGAGCAAAACAAATGTTAAATATCTCAAAGGTTTTTAATTTTTATTTGAATATGTATTAGTCAAACTATTACATTTTATTTGCCATAGCAATATCTTAATTTTTTTTAAAACATCTAAGATTTAATGTAAAATTATAACACTTCATAATGTTTCAAACACTTTAATTAAACATATTGTTCAATGTTTTCTTTTTAAATGTTTCAAAGGTAAAATTAATTAAATTATTAAAGAAGCCCTATTATTGATTACAAGTTTAAATTATTATTATTAAAGAAAACATATAAACAAAAAAATCATTATCCAAAAAGTGAATGGTATATAATATATTGTGAATGCTATCATAAATTAATTAAAATAACTAATATAGCAAATGATTATTAATTATATATTATTTTATACAATATATCATACTATGTTTAGATTTATTATTACCAATATATACAACTACATCTCCTTATTGTTGTTATATAAATTAGTAACATATTGTCAAACAAATTAGTATGAAGAAAGAGATATCAAACAGAAAAAGAAATTTACAAATATAAACTAAAATAAGGAATATATAATGTTATGCAAAAGCTGTAAAAATTTTGCAAATATATTTAATTAAAGCAAAAACAAGTGCATAAAGGTGTAATATATGTCCATTTAATATGCCTTGCAAATATAATTGACACAGCAAATCTGTTTTCTATCCTATGAAGCAAACAGCCATCGAAATAAGGCTGTTACTTTATTCTTTATTTAAGGCAGAAGCACAGAATGTTATAGCAGTATCTACTGATATTGTAAATAAATAGTAAATACATACATAAAAAATAAAGTATTTATAGATTATCATAATATATATATTTTTAAACATTTCTGAAACATTTGCTAAAATTACTTTTTCTAAAAACCTAAAAACAAATATTAAAAAAATACCACCTAATTATGAACAGTCTAACATGTATATCCAAAAGAGAAGTAGTTACAAACAGAAAAGGCAAAACAACCCAAATGATTAGAAACCAGATAATGGTTAGCCTTATGAGAGAAAGAGAGAGATTTAGATCTGTCTACTAAAGTAAGGGAACATCAAATGTGGAAAATGTACAATAAATATTTTCTAATCAAGAAGCACAAATGTATAATATTATACATTGTATAATATTGTATAATAATATTGTATAATATTATTTCCAATTAATTATATTTCATTTCATACTTTTGATGAAAAGAGTGAGAAATACCAGTGTAAGAAAACCTTATCATTTTCATTCTGGGTCCCAAGAAAGAAAATTAGGTACTAGAGAAAACAGCCAATTTAAGTCAATTTTTAAGTTTAAAGTTAAGTTTAATTGTAAGTTTACAGCATAAAATAAAAAGGAAATTTGTCACTTTCGGTGTAAAATTGTATTTTTGTTCACTAGTGGTCTTAGAAAAAATTAAAATTATCATACATCGAAGTCAACAAATATCCTCTTTATGATCAATAACTTAAACAATAAGTTTGCCTCTAGCTAACTTTAACACTGACTTTATAGAAGACAAAGTTAACTTTTCATTAACAGTCAATTTTAGAACAATTCAGCTAAAAGTTTACTTAAACTTATACTCACATAAAAAATCCCATTTATAACAGGGCAACTACTGTCTGACTATTTTTTTTATTCATATTCAACAGTAGTTTTAGGTTATAACATTAACCCTTTTACTGCTGCCAGACGTACATAGTACATCGATGACGTACAGAGTACGTCTATTTCTAACCATTAGCAATTCTCTTGTACATACACCATACACCCTGTTTACTACTATTTTTGAGTGTTTACAGCATTGCTAATTTCCTATAAAAGTATTACCAGAGTTACTCCCCTTGAAAGCAACTTACAGTTTTTCTTTTCTCAGAAATATTCATATTATTTAAGGGGTATATTAATGATTCGACACAATAACGATTAGCCGAATAACGATTCGCCACTGTAGTAAAAATGATAGGCAACAGGCGTGATAAGCGATATTGATACGGAAAGTACTTGTTAATTGGCACTTACATTTTTTATCTCTGTAAAGGGTTACACAATAACTATGTTATTCTAGTAAATATTTTTATTCTTAATTCAATGTTTAACAATAATTAAAAATACCAAACATCACAGCATGAATTAAATATAATCACAATTTAATAAGAGCATATGAATTTGTGAATGAAATAAGTGAACATGAATGAAAAAATCAACATAGACGCATAGATTCTTCCACAGGCTCCACAGACGTCCTTGTGTTTGCTTTGTCTGTTAAGACTGGTGACTTTTTTAATTAAAAATAATAAATATTCACAATAGTTTTCTGACAATAAATAACATTATTATTCATTATTCATCTGTGGCGAATCGTTATATAAGTGTGGAGAATCGTTATGTGGTGAATTGTTATTATGGCGAATCGTTACTAATTCGTTTAAGGTTTAGGTGGGAAATGCCAAAGATAATGTAAAATTTCTGGATTTTTTCTTTTTTTTCTATCTTTGAAAGTCCATTACATTTTTATATCACATGATAATTATTAAATTTTATATTATTCATAATCCATATTCACTTACCTTTCAAATGATATTTAGTTTTACATATCCAAAATTATAAGCGATTTAGTGACGTATGGCATTTTTTTAGGATATTTATAGAAAATTCCTCATCATGGGACATGGAAAATGGCTTAACAGTGAAAGAGTTTATGTGGGAAGCAATTAATTGATGCATAAAATGTTCATATAATTTTAAACAATATTCAAGGTGATTTTTATTTTATTTTACAGCAATTCAACAATAAAAATAATTTTATGCCCTTAGAAATTACTAATTTATCCCTTTAGAAAATGCAAGAATTGAAGAAATTCCCAAATTAAAAGAAATATGAACACTTTTAATAAAGATCAATTGACTGGAAAACTATAATAATTATTTACGATGGATTAAACAAAGAAATGAACAACTGTTAATTATATAATGATTAATTGAGTAATTAAAGATGAAAGTATGTAAGAAAAGTGCCAATTACAGCTTGACTGGGAATTTTAAGTTCTTTATATGTAACTTTCCAATTTAGTCTACCTTTAATTAAACTGCTAAATACTTTAAAATCCCTTAATCATCATAATGTTATCTTTATTCGATATTTTGGTCAATATTTCTAAAAACTTGGGCGATGTTTTTTTTTAACATATAGTTCTAGTATTTACAAAAAAAAAGGATTAAAATTGAACATTTTTATATTTATTCTTAAAAACGTTAAAAGTATCAATGAGATTAAAATCTATAAGTGTTGTAACTATATTAAAGTGCATAAAACAAGGTCATTAGCATTACAAAAGATATTGTTAAATATGGAATAAGTTTTAACAACGACACAGCCATCAAGGTAGCAAAATCAAGAAGTCAAACCACAAAGATGGCAAACCAAGGTAGCAAACAAGAAATATTTTGAATCAAGGTGGCAAACAACAAAGATGGCAATTCAAGGTGGCAAACAACAGGAACAGATGGCAAATCAAGGTAAAGTGTAAAGATTAGGGATAAGATACAAACCCAGGCAATAATCATCGATCACCACAGGGAAAAAGGAAGGGTTACAGACCGGGGTGTTTTGGGGGAAAAATAATCAATTTGTAATTATGATCAATCATCTAATTACATATATGATGTCATATTTGTAAATTGTTGGATACCCACATGCACATACATGTGAACCTTTTCTGGGGCCAAAGTGGGAGATTTTCAATTTCAAAGGTAGGGAGGGTTTGTTGTTTTCATATAAACAAAGAAGGAAGTTATCTGTTTCCGAGCAGGGAGATTTCTGAAAATATGTAAAACATCCCTCATTTTCAAATAATTTTGAACCTTAAAAGAGGGAGTCTCCCTCCAAAAGGGGGAGAGTTCACATGTATCCATGTACCATTACACTACACATCATAAATACTAGTCGAATAATTCTGTAACATACTGCAAGTATAACCAAGAGCATTTTCTGTCATTTGGTTGAATGCCATTGTTAGCGTGTGGTACCAAGTGTAGCTTATTAAATATCTTAAAATAAACCCATAGCTTGCTAAGTATGTATTTTTGCAGTTTAGGTAATTAGGGTAAATCCAGATTAGCTAGCTCCCTGCTGGAATTGTCTGATCAGGATCTGCACTAAATGATACTGACACAAATATGGCCATATTGGCAATGTCCAGCTAAAAAATGGTGGTGGAAAACCCAAGACTTATGTCTGGGTAGAACCACCGGCACACGACAGGTTAGCTGGAAACCTCCCCACATGAAAGTTCTCACCCCAACCAAGACTCAAACCCTAGCAGTGAGGGTCTTAGGAGTTACAAGTTAATTTAGAATAAGCTATTAACATATGTGGCAGGCGAAAAGTTAAAGTTCAGTGCCATACACCTGATTATTTATGTCTATTAGTGACCAGAGGCCCAGATAAACAGAGTATATCTGATTATTTTGTTACCACATAATCCCATAATTATCGACCAAACCCTTTAATGCTGATATTCATTGAAATCATCATATCAAGATGAGTAAACAGGGTTTGGAGGGAAAAAAAAGGATTTAGTATGACTCCCATAGCCCATAATTCTCAACCAAAACTTATAGTGTGGGTACTCATTAAAATTGTCATATTGAGACGATTCTAATGAGTACCAGGTATATAGGGTTTGGAGGAGAAAAGAATGAAATAGCAGGAGTCATGTTCCTCTTGTCTGGGACAATGTCACTGATACAAACTTTTTTCTAAAGGTTTCTATGCATGCCTTAAACAGTTCAAGATGAATGTTCATAATGGCATTTGATTCTCTTTGATGTTTCTACCGAGTCCTTATAGATAAAAATGTTAAAAAAATTAATTTTTGTCAGACAAAGATCAACTTTCAATCTTCAAAGTGGTGATTTCTTAGTGTAAAATCTTACAACTGATAAAGTCAGTGTAAAATGACTGTGGGTATCCAACGATGCGATCGATATGATTACAAATTGACTGAAGTGTCCAGAGAAGTGTTGGGTGAAGTGGGACTTACTTATGCTTCACGGCTGGCAAGGGTCTTTCATCGTACGGTAATTTGGGAGAGGCCCTTTCTGTATCTAGTCCACCAATGTCCTTACTGCGACAGGATGAAGAGCATGAGTGAACAAATAAGTGAAATGTGAATCATACAAGACTAGGTTGCACAGGGTGAATAGATATAGTTGTAGATATAAAGTAAAGTATAATATAATGACAATGGCTTTTCTATTGTATAATTTAAATGCATTGGCGGGCAGAATGTGAAAGCAACATAGAAGATTGTACATAATAGTCATCTAAATTGGAGATTTAGAAAAGACATAATTTTAAAATAAGCAAACAAATCTCAAAAAAAATAATAAAGAACATATATATAGATGATACAAGTTCTAACAAATAATTGTTATCGGAGTTAATTTGTTAAAGAGGTAACAGAAGGAGAAACAGTTTTCAGAGTTATACAATATGAAAAAATTAAAATGCATAATGAACCTACAAAGAAAGCCTAGTTAATAATTCAAGCAATGATAACTGACAAATAACTACAAGAGAAATATAATCTAGGGAGAGAAAAAAATGATTAAAAATGTTCAATAAGGAAAATTGTTATACAGGATTAATCATTTAATGCAAGGTAAAATTAGCAGTAAATCGTGAAAATATAAAAACAATTCGCAAATAGTGTGAACATTTCATTTGCTGAAAACACCATTTTCACTATTAACAGACAACTCAACTCAACCTAATGGTGTTTCCAGCAAATAAAAGATTACTTATTACAATATACCAATATATTTTAATAGCAACGTATGACAAAGTTACTATTGAAGTAATGCAAAAAAAAATGTGTTAAATCACACAAAAAAGCCATTGTCCTCTTAAATGTACTGAGAAAAGTCCCTTAGTAAGTTGGTTTTGCAAAACATCTGATTTAGGTCGTGTTAGGTGTACATACATCACACATAAATACAATTAGCTGTAGAAAGTTAAATATTGTTAATACATAGAGTAGCATAATGTATGGAATTCATCTTCTCATTTTCCATCAATGAAAAAGAAAATGTATAAAACTAAATCAATAATGAGATAGATATGATACATTCACAATGATTTTTTTTTAAATTTTTATTGCGAATTCTAGCTACATATATGACTGGTGAAGGAAGTCTGTCTGTTTGTTTCTTGGGTTTATCATCCCACCAACAATATTTCAGTAATCTGGAGACGGTGTTCACTTAAAGGAGATACAGTGCTGCCTTCACTGTGTATAGCATGCCGTGAACACCTGGCATGATACCACACCCAGTCACATTTTCCTGACATCAGGCAAACCAGTCGTGGTACTAGCCTTATATTTTCTTGAGCGTTAGCAAGGGAGCTATACCACTACCATTTTTAACGACTTTGGTATGTCACAGCCCGGAATCGAACCCAGGGCCTCCCGTACCTGGAGCTGACGCTCTACCGATTGTGCTAGCAGGTGGAGGAAGACTTCAGAAAAATATCTAGGTAGAACCTTCAGTCTGCTGGAATACCTTCCAACATTTAGAGTTTTGCCACAAGGGGGACTTGAAACAACATAATTAGGGGGTTAAAGAAAACTCTCACCTCTCAGACTTGAATTGTGTCAAATTAACACTCCATGTCAGTGTTTAAAGGTGGTAGTCAACCGTTTGCATATATCAAATACATATATCAATATCGAACCACTGCTTGGAGAATTTGGGATTAGCAGTTTCATAAACCCATACTTTAGTCTTAAGAAATATGATTTTGAACACTAACTGTATTATCCTCGGATAGGAAAAAAACTGTTTGCAATGACAAGTGGTGATGTATGCTTGACTGTTCACACAGATCTAGGACAACAATGAATAGCACTGTGAAAGACATTTTTCAGGTAACAATATCTAATTTGGTTTTTTGAGAAAAGAAACTTTGGTCTGAGTTTGAGAAATTCCATGATTTTGATTGGTCAATATTAGTGTATGATTCAAATGCGACCAATCAGATGCTTCAAAATAGTCTTAGACTCAGAACATTCCAGTCAAGCCCCATGTGTATAAACAAAATGAGATAAACATAAAGTTAACCCAAGATAGGGACAAACTGAATGCCAATCCCATTTTTCACTAAGTTTCATTCTCCAACTCAGTTGAGTCATTATATTATCTGGTCATCTGAGACATCTCTTCAGGTGTCTCAAATTATTGGCTCAATAACTTAACTTAAGGATTTGATGTGAAAATCAATCTAAAAATTTGATATAAGTATTTTAAGTCATACTGGAGGTCCGGAAAAAAAATCGGATTATTTTTTCTGTGAGCATGGGACTATGTCCTTATAAATTAAAGTATGTATTATTCATAGACAATTTAAAATAAATAAAAAAAGGTCAGAATATCAAAATCATTTACAACTCAGCTCTGCAAATTAATGGTGTATTAAGTGGTTTAAGTCCTCATGTAACACCAAAGAACAATACATGTTATTATAAAAAGAAATCAAACATTTAAAAAATAAATAATGGTATGTTGATATAAATTGGCAGTACATAATGGAAAACACAGAAAGTTCTTTGTTTAAAAAATAGTTTAATTAGATAGAAAGACAGGACAAATAAACAGGCAGATAAACAAATTAAAAAACAAGCAAACAAAAACAAGACAAAACAAACACTGACATTTTGTTAACTGATATCTTTCAATGCAGAACGTATTTTCTTACTTAGAATAATTGAATTGTTTCATACAGTCTTTGTCAGCATATTGATATATTTTCACAAGGTGTCATGTAAACAAGTCATGTGACACCAGGGGTGTGTTGTTCACTGGAGGCAAATTAAATCATGCAAGATTTTAAAAACGTAAACATGCATAGGAAGAATGAGCAGAAAAATGTGCAACCAGTCCGGGATTCGAATCCCAGGACAATTCACTAACAGGGCAACTGCTCGACTGCTGTGGGTAACTTCACAGCTTGCTGTTGTTTTTTATTTATTGGGTTTATCGTCCTATCAAAAGTATTTCAGTTATCTGGAGACGGTGTCTACTTGAAGCAGATATAGAGCTGCCTTCATGTGTATAGCATGCTGTGAACACATGACATGATACCACACCCAGTCACATTATCCTGACACTGGGCCAACCAGTCATGGAACTACCCTTATATTTGCTGGAGTGTTAGCAAGGGAGCTATGCCACTACCATTTTTAACAATGCTGGTATGTCGCGGCCTGGGATCGAACCCGGGGCCTCCCGTACCTGGAGCCGACGCTCTACCGATTGCGCTACCAGGTCCAGTACTCCACAGCTTACGTATTATGTCTATATCACCCAGCTACACATATAAAAATGGCAGTAATAAACAACCAGCATCTGCTATGTTAATCAAACTTTGTGAAACAGATTCTATGGGGAATATTATGTATATTATTATCATAAATAATTTTGTTCTGCATTGAAGTAATTTATTTTTAAGTCAATTTAAAATTCAGAAAAAAATGCAATGAGCCAATTTTATAAACAATGGTTAAAATAAACCCAGGGTTTAGCATAGTCTCATTAAAGTAAACCCTTAATATCCATTTTCATGTTCTACTTTTCTGTAACTACATTTTTCTTGCATAAGTTTGTCGTGTTGCAGATATATAAAATGTTTTATATAAATACAACAGCAATTTATCATAATTTGTAAATACAACAGCAATTTATCATAATTTGTAAATACAACAGCAATTTATCTAATTATTGATTCCATGTTACCACCCGTCTACCTCTTTTCCCACTTGTGTAAAGATGGTAACATTTACCATACTAAAACATGCTCGTATTTTGAATTTCCAGTTTTATACAATCAACTTACCCTGAGTAACATTAGACAAACTCTGTTTTTGATTTTGATTTTGAAATACATTGCAGTGACCATTTATGATGATTATAGCAATGTCCAGCTTTCTGGTGGAGAAAGACCTCAGACAAATGTCTGGGTAGAACCAACGGCACACCGCAAGTCAGCTGGAAGACCTTCTCACATTAAGTCCTTTGACCCGATCCGACACGATCCCATGCGGTGAGAGGCTAAGCAGTCAGAGGAGTTACAAATCGGCAACTCTACCACTATACCACGGGCGCCCGACTTTAGACAAGCTCAGGCTGGTATAAAATACCCAAAGTAACTGAGTATATACTATTAACTCAAGATGGTAAAAGCCAAATAGATTTTCTAAGACTAAAAGCAACCTATCAGATATGGCCAATAACTTCACAAAAATGTTTTTTATATCCTCTTGTTCTGTCTATCTGCAGTAAAAGCCATAATAACTCCAGTGAAATGATGTTATCTGCACAAAAATAATCAGAAACAAGTTTATTGCCAAGATGACTGAAATTGAATTCTTCTTTGGCCAGACTTCAATCCCCGAAACTGATAAGTCCCATTTGAAGCCACTTAAAATTACAGTGGGTATGTTGAAAGTTGTTTGAAAACTGTGTCAGTTGCAATACAAAACAAAATCTTAATAAAACAAATATGTATGTATGGCTGTTTTAAACATTTATAGAAATCTCCCTACTTGTAAACAGATAACTTCCTTCTTTGTTTATACAAAAATAACAAATCTTCCACTTTGGAAGTGAAAATCACCCACTTTGGCCTCAGAAAAAGTTCACATGTATGAAAATCTGATAGGATCACTTAAAACCTTTTTTTAGTCTTGTAACTATTCATTTACTTTGTAAATCCAACACCAAGAATAAGTTCTTTTAATACCACTTCTAAAAACACATCTAACAGTTTTGACATGGCCATCATCAGACAGTCCATTGTGAATCTGTTTACAGAAATAATCAAAAATTCCCGATCACAGTAGAATCTCTGATGATAGTGACAAAAGTTTTAATACGGCTATCATCAGAGACTCTACTGGGAACCTGTTGATGGAAATAGTTGATGATTTCCAATCATAGTAGAATCTCTGATGATCGAGACAAGAGGTTTTGACATGGCCATCATCAGAGTCTACTGTGAACCTGTTGATGGAAATAGTTGATGATTCCCGATCACAGTAGAATCTCTAATGATTGAGACAAGAGGTTTTGACACGGCCATCGTCAGAGATTCTACTGGGAACCTGTTGACAAAAGTAGTTGATGATTCCCGATCACAGTAGAATCTCTAATGATTGAGACAAGAGGTTTTGACACGGCCATCGTCAGAGATTCTACCGTGAACCTGTTGATGGAAATAGTTGATGATTCCCGATCACAGTAGAATCTCTAATGATTGAGACAGAGGTTTTGACGTGGCCATCATCAGAGTCTACTGTGAACCTGTTGATAGAAATAGTTGATGATTCCCGATCACAGTAGAATCTCTAATGATTGAGACAAGAGGTTTTGACACGGCCATCATCAGAGACTCTACTGTGAACCTGTTGACAAAAGTAGTTGATGATTCCCATTCACAGTAGAATCTCTAATGATTGAGACAAGAGGTTTTGACATGGCCATTATCAGAGTCTACTGTGAACCTGTTGACAAAAGTAGTTGATGATTCCCGATCACAGTAGAATCTCTAATGATTGAGACAAGAGGTTTTGACACGACCATCATCAGAGAGTCTACTGTGAACCTGTTGACGGAAATAGTTGATGATTTCCGATCAAAGTAGAATCTCTGATGATCGAGACAGAGGTTTTGACGTGGCCATCGTCAGAGAGTCTACTGTGAACCTGTTGATGGAAATAGTTGAGGATTCCCGATCACAGTAGAATCTCTTGATGCCGGCAACAGAACTCACAAAACTGTTAGATGTAAGTGTACTCAGTAGCAGTGTTAAAAGAACTTAAAATTTCTGCAGAGTTACAATGGGTTTACCTTGCACTGACATGATAGATATAACAGGACAAGAAACATGGCCATGCCACGAAACCAGGTTTTCAACGATTTAACAATCTGACACAAATTATTAAGCGGAAGCTTTTTTCATATTTTAAGTAACAGTGACCTTGACCTTGAATAAACTGGCCCCCAAATCCAATCCCAAGCTAGGTCTTCATGCAAGCATGTATATCCAAAGTTTCAGTTAACAGAGCCCGAAAACCTCTGTTTGATGCCGCCTGCCCACCATATCCCAATTTAATAACCAGGATTTTCGTTGAAAACCTGGTTAAAAAGAAACACACAATACAAACAAGTTTATGGACAATAACACAAACAACAACTGATACAACTCAAACACAAATAGTTTCAAAATAGAAATATACTACAAAGGAACATATATTTTATAAAATAAAAATTTAACTGAATAGTTTGTCAAATATATTAAGAAAATCTGGGAAGGCAAGGTTTTATTACAGATGTTAACTATAAAGATGATTCACACCAAACATTCCAACACCATCTTTGAAATTCAAACAATTAGCAAAGCAACCAATACTTCCAATCCATTCAATTAACAAATATATGGAACAAGAGTTAGTTTAAAGGTGGTATCCAACACTTTTCATTACATGTAACAATATTATGCCCCTGTTTTTGGTGAATCTGGGCTTTAATGTCAGCATACCTTAGTCTAATTTAAGATGGGATGGGATGGGATTTGCCGCCATTTTTGCCGATACTGTGCAGCAACATTTCTATCATTATAGCACTGGAGCACTTATAAGGTGCCCAGGAACTGAACAAGGCCAGTCCATTATGTTGACACCGACGAGTCAGGCATAATGCTGTCCCCTTAGCCCCAAGCGTTAGGAGGGAAGCCACTACTACCAACTTTAAAATCTTTGGTTTGACCCGGCCGGGGTTTGAACCCGCGATCTCCCAATCTGCCAGCCGAGGCTCTATTACATGAGCTATTGCCGCCGGTAACTTAAGATGACTGAACTCTTTGTAAATTACTTGCCAGGGCAAAATTGGAAAATGGTTATTTTCCAAATCTTAAAATAGTGATGGAAATTTCTGCTAAATATATATGCATCACATCAGAGTGGATTACCCAGGTGATGATATAACATGATCTTAAAGGAATGGGTCATATTATTTTTGTTTGTCTAGACATAACTGTGCAGCATGGCTCAGATAGGAAATACATGTTTGTAATAACAAGACAGATACCACCTTTAATATCAGCCCTGACATTCAATTAAAAACTGTCAAACTGATGCAAAGTATCAAAGTGGAGCCATTATGTCAAGGAAAAATATGGAACTTTTCGGATTAGATTGCAGATCTAGCTTGCGCAGTAATTTGAAAACATCTACAGTGACCTTCCTTTATTAAGTTTGCCAATAGTTTATTGAGAAATGAGGTTTACTTTATTGTATGGATATTAGTAATTTTTTGTACTTGAACAACTTAATCCATTATTTGCCAAAAAATACCATTCACCCCATAAACATAAAACATACCCCACCCAAATGGTGCTTCAAGCAGGGAAAGGGTAAATAATGACATTGTTCTGTTTCTTGTTTGCTTGTTGTTATACATTACAACAACCAATTATGATCATTATCCTGCTGTTTTGGTGGAGGAAGACCCCAGACTAATGTCTGGGTAGAACTAATGGTGCAGCGCAAGTAAGCCGAAAAACCTTCCTACATTAGGTCCTTCTCCCTGAACAAAACTCAAACCCACGCAGTGGGAGACTAAGCAGTCTGAGCAGTTACAAATCGGCGATTCAACCACTACCACAGTTGCTCCTATGTTCCATTACATGGATTTGTGAACTGTGCGGTTGTGATCTGATCTATTTGCTATTGAGAATCTCACAGTATGCCTTGGTATCTTTGCATGTAGTTGTTAACAAATTACAAAGAACTCAGTATTAGTTATTATATCAACAAATATAGCAAGCTTTTGATTAAAGAAGATTAGAATGATGAGGTTCCATAGGCAGCATGTTTACAACAGCGCCTCAGAATTCAGGAAAGTATTCTTAACCCTAATCTTACATGATGTTTATTCTTAATTGCTTGTTTTCGAGTTTATTGTCCTACAAACAGTTTTTTAGCTATCAAGAGAGGGTGTCCTCCTAAAAGCATGTTGATACTGTACACAGGACCTCCTTAACTTACATAAATCCATATTGACTGACCACTTCCTAGGTAAAAAGAGTATACACGTAGCTAATGAAATGGGCAGTAAATTGTCCTTACATTATAAAGGCAGTTTCGAGGTTGAAACATAGGTCCCTCCGATCCAAAGTCAAACCCTGTTACAAAAATTGCAAGCAAAATTTAAAAAAAAAAGACTTTTTTAAAGCTAAAGCAGCCCTCTTTTTTAAAATTGAAGTAAAAAAATGGTTGGATGTTGATGTATGAAATATGTTTAGCATGACAAAATAAAAATTCATTTCTAGCTTTTATAGCTCTAATATTATTATTTAGCACATCACATAAACACTGGCAGTTTGTTAACACATCTTCCCACAACATGCAAGTGATGTTATTAATTATTAATATCATTATTTGTGATAACATATATCTCACACAGTGAATAAGTTAACATGCATCACAGGGATGGCAAAATCAACTAATTTATAGTCTCAAATGTTTTGAAATTTTTTAAAAATTAAAACACACAGGTTGTTATTAATGCTCAAAATTTCAGTAAGTTCATTAGTATGTATTACATATTTAAAATATACTTATTTTTGTCATTGGCACATGTTTAAATAAACCAATTAGCAATTAATTAACACAAAGTTACTTACTAGAAATAAAGTTTAAATATGGATAATTCAAATGTAATATCAATATATATTTATAAATGCAGCCTTTTATTACAACTGCTTCTAACTGAATATCAATATTCAATCATTATTTCAGCTTTTAATTATGAATAATTCTATCAGAATATCAATATTTAATCATAATTTCAGCCTTTAATTATGAATAACTCTAACAGAATATCAATATTTAATCATAATTTCGGACATTAATTATGAATAATTCTAAGTTAATATAAAAAAAATCATAATTTCAGCCTTTAATTATGAATAATTTAATGCAAATATCAATATTTAATCATAAGTTCGGCCTTTCTCATATTGTTGCTTACATCAAAATAAAAATCCATTTTTAAATAGTTTTTCATCCCAACATCACTTAAAACTTTAACCAAAAATAATATACATAAACACATATTATAGACAAATCAAAACTTTGCCATCCCTTTGGTTAATATACCAATATGATATTATTTATACTGATATGTTACGCATACATCAATCCAAACAAATCAACCCAGTACAGATAAGTACGTATTATAGCACCCACTAATCCAGGCACGTCACACCTCCCGCTACTCACTTATGGATAGGCAGTGGTCGCTCGTCATATGGCAGCAAGGGGATCGGGCTGGGTGGAGTATTTGCCCTATTACTGGGAAGTCAGTGGTACCAGTCAGTATCAATGCAAAATGTTTTGGTGTCATGGTAACATATTGTTTAATTAATGATCAGTGGCAATGTCTATTCCTGTCTTTTCTTCTATAAAGGTACTTTTATTCAAAATTAGACCTACCTCCCTTGAAGGTAGGTACATGTATATAGTTACTGTAGAAAAAAGTTAACATATTTCTTCTAATTAAAGCACCTGCCCTTTTTGAAGCACTACCATGATTTCAAAAAATAATTAAGATATTTTGCACTAAAAATAGATCATTTTGTTAAAATGAAATACACAAAAAAAACTTAAAAATTCAGATATTTAGAATAAATAATGGTAAACAAAATACATAAAAAAAACCTTAAAGATATAGATATTTAATGGTAAATAAAACACTAAAAAACATATTTAGAATAAACATTGTTTTCTAACGCAAAGGCCAATACTTATGGAAAAATTTCTATTGGAACCTAATTAATAATTGACATTAAGCTTCAAAGCTTCAAATGATCTTTCAAATAATCTGGATGGTAACAATCACGAAAGTAGCTACATTTATTAACACAGCTAAGAGTAGAGTGGGCATCATTAGGAGAGTACTCTGGGAACAGGTGTCATAAAGACTCGCTACAAGTATAAGGTGAAGATCAAAGGCATGTATGAATACTTATGTCATTCAGCGCACACAATTCCATGAGTTTATTTATTTATTTCAGTTTAACGGCACACCGGCACTTAACAGGTCAAACGGCGCCGACCCATGAGTTTATATTAACCCCTTATCAAACATGACTGATATTGGTGTACTGAGAAAAACTGTGTCTAAATAAATGCTCCGCCATCGTGTTTTGTATAATGCTCAGGCACTTCTTATAGAATAAAATATGGTATCCTTTTTTCATTTTTTTTTTACATTTTTGACAAGACCCCAGACAGCACCATGCACATAAAATTGTAGGTTGTCAAAGGAGATTAGAATGAACAGTTCTTGAGCATTATTATGGAAATGAGCAAATTACAAATAAAATTATGCATATTTCACATATATATATATATATAAATATATATATATATATATATATACATACATACATACATATATATATATATATATATATATATATATATATATTATGAAATATATGTACATATGATGAAAATAGCTAATTTCAAGGGTGGTAACTAATATATTTCTTTCATTTCAAACATGGGAAATGGGTTTTATTAAGTAAAGTCTAGTTTGAATATTTTCCAATCAAAATATAAAAAAATACAAATGGTGTACATTCTGATCATTTTTATTGCTGTCTGGTCAGAATATGTACCATTATTTTATAATGTATCATCCTAAGGATAATTCTATCTCAACTTAATATAAATTCAGATTCATGCGACGTATATGGTACAAGTTTCTGTTTTGTTTTAATTTTTGAGATACATCGTAGCGACCAATTATAATCATTATAGCAATATCCAGCTGTTTTGGTGGAGAAAGACACCAGACAAATGTCTGGGTAGAACCACCAGTGCACCTCCAGCTGGAAGACCTTCCCATATTAAGTCCTTTGCCCCAAACAGGACTCAAACCCATGCAGTGTTAGGCTAAGCAGTCAGAGGAGTTACAAATCAGCGACTCTACCACTACGCCATAGGTGCCCCATACAAGTTTCTAGTTTCCTGTATCAATAAATAACAGATAGTTTTAGACTTAAAAAAAATGTAGCAATGAATCAAGTGTGTTTACAGAGAACTATAATAAGATTATATATATTTATATACATAGAGAGAGAGCTAGTGAAACTTTGTTTTATATCATTTCAATTTTTGGCGGGGTATATAAAAGTTTTTACTACATGTTTAGAATATAGTCATGGCTATTTATTAATTTATTGCGCATAGTCCTATCTTTTTAGTTAGCAAATTATATTATTTCAATGATATTTTTTCAAAAATCTAATTTACATGCAAATGTAACATTTCCTTAAAATCTGTATATTTTGAAATAAAGCACCTCACACTTCCAACTGTCTATACAAATATTGTTCTATAATTCTAACTGTTCTATATCCCACTATCTAAATAAATGAAAACCAATAAAATAAAAGTAAAAAAGCTATGCAACTTCTGAACCACCAGCTCTCCAACTCAATTATGTTTTACCAGCTCCATTTACCAGCAAAATTTCAGCCATATTTGGAAGCTGCCATATTAGCTAATCCCTGACTTTGCCAACACAATCTTAAAACAATGGCAAGACTCTTCGAGTCTTTAAAGAATCGTTCTCTTAAGGTTTACCATAATATAATATGGCACTGCCCAAATAAGGTTTAAAAAATGTAGAACAATTGTTTACATTTTACTCCTGAAAAAGGTGTTTCCATTGATCTGAGTTGGAGCTTTTAAAAGAAAATACAAAAAAGTGACTAATTCAAGTTGTTTTTTTCTTTGACAACACCCACCATCATATTAATAGCACATAAAATGACATGACTTCAGTCACTACATAATTATGGGTTTTTTTAATGACAAACTGAATGCAAGAAAGTAGCAGTGAGAAAATATATATTGTTTGGGGATAGCAAATATATAATCCAAATCAGAAGAATAAGTTGAGTTTAAAATAACATTCAGAGAAAAAAAGTAAAAAAAACAGCATATATAACACACAAAATATTGGAATTGGGGTCAAAGATGAATACGTTAAGTTTAACCCTTTCACTGCTGCCCGATGTACAGTGTACGTCGATTTCTAACCACTAGCAATGCTCTTACATGTACACCGTATGTTCTGTTTACTACTATTTTTGAGTATTTACAGCATTGCTAAGTTCCTATAAGGGTATGACAAAGAGTTTCTCCCCTTGACAGTAACTTACCGTGTTTTTTTCTTAGAAATATTCATATTTTTGAAGGTGTATGAGTGAAATGCCAAATTTTTTATACCACATGATAGTTATTAAATTTTACATTATTCAGAATTCATATTCATTTACCTTTCTAATGATACATAGTTTTACATATTCAAAATTATAAGCGATTTAGTGACATATGGCATTTTCTTAGGAAATTTATAGAAAAATTCCTTAGCTTGGGGCATGGAAAATGGCTTAGCCGTGAAATGGTTCAATAAACAGAACTGCAGATCCAGTAGATGTAATCATATAGAAAATCTACATATAAAGAAAAAATAATAATGACATAATAATAATTTAACAAGGAACAAATTTCTCATTTTGGCACACAAGAAGAAAATGCATATAGAGAAATGAAACCAATTCACCCATTAAATTATGACACTAACCAACACTGCTAAAAAATTCTTATTAGGTAAAAAAAAGAGGGTGGTCGAAACAAGATCTAATTTGCAATGGTGCAAAACCTCAGCATTGACTGTCATTTTGGTGTGGCAGCAGAAATCTAAGGCCAAGACATTAGGCAGCCATGTGTGACAAACTAAGCAGAGTTGTGCCCCTTGAAAATTGATGGGCATGGTAATCTGTTATGGGGTGTAAGATAAATCAACCAATAAGCAACGTTCTCTGAATCTATTAGCAAAAAAACTTTATCAGCAAATTTCTTTAAAATTCTAGTTGCGAAGGTCATCCAACTTTGACCCAATGTCTGAAATCATTCTAAAGGTTCTATTGGCCAGAATTCAAACAATTATTCAAATCCAGCCAATCAGATGCTTGGCATTTGTTTAGACTCATGTTCAAAGTTAAATAATCTTGGACTAGCTTGTGTCACTAAGTGATTGTTCTACTGACCTTTTAATGCCCGGAAGAGGTCGTTCCTCGTAGGGAGTTCTTGGGGTGGGGCTGGGAGAGTAGTGTTGGAGATCTTGCAACCGTGGTGGTGTCGGTTGTCTCACTGGTTCTGTAGACAGAGGAAATGAGCATAATTTTCAAATATCTAATGGCAACAAGTATAAAATGAAGTACAAATTTAGACACATTTAGAGATACATGTTTTTGTATTATCTATTGCATATTTAAGGAAATTGTTTATAATCTTGGGTTTATTGACAGATTTACACAAAAAGGTTAACTTTTTTACCTATCAGTATTTTAATCACTATTCAGAGTGTTTAATGAAAGGCTTATAAAAACAACATAAAGAAATTAATTATTATTCAAGGAAGAATTCACTCATACATACCAAAATCTATTTTCTGTGGATGTCTCGACTGGAATGGAAAAATATTATTTTCAAAATCAAAAATCAATTTTTAATACTGAAAAGAACTAAATTTAAAATTTCAAAATGACATAGTACATTCATTACTGCCATGAAATAACAATGTTATTTAATGATTCAAGGATTAACCTAAGATCAAAGAAAAACAATGAACAAAAAAGAATAAATTAAAAAATAAATTGAGCCAGCATGGAAAGCTCCTCGCAGTCTTCTAATATTCTTCGACAAGAGGTTCACTATGATTTATTTGTTTCTTTGTGTCTGTGTGTGGATTCATTATCATTTATTGTGTTTGTGTAAATTTGTAATTGCATGTCTTTCACTATGTGTCTTTCTATCTGGCTTCTTGTATATCTGTATCTATGAGTTGGGATCTGTCTTTGTTTCCATGTGTGTCTAATAGCATGGTTGTCTGTGTCTATCTTTGTGTCTGTCTGAGTGTCTGTCTTTATGTCTGGCTTTGTGTCTATCTTTGAGTATGTCTTTTTGTCTGTCTTTGTGTCTGTCTTTGTGTCAGTCTTTGTGTCTGTCTTTGTGTCTGTCTCTGTGTAGGACTTTGTGTCTGTCTCTGTGTAGGACTTTGTGTCTGTCTTTGTGTCTGTCTCTGTGTAGGACTTTGTGTCTGTCTTTGTGTCTGTCTTTGTGTCTGTTAAAGTGTCCGTCTTTGTGTCTGTATTTGTGTCTTTCTTTGTGTCTGTCAGTGTGTCTGTATTTGTGTCTTTCTTTGTGTCTGTCAGTGTGTCTGTCTTTGAGAGAAAATTTACCTTAAAGTTTCATAAAAAAATTTTTTCTTAATTTTTCATAGAGAAAATTTTCCTTAAGTTTTCATAGACGATATGCTCTACAAGCAACTCACAAACCCTTCCAAAGCACCGTAATGACCACAAGCCATTAAAGTCAGTTGCAGTATAACATAGGGAGGAGACTGGGCTACTGACTGAGATAACTGGACTGTTTAAACAATCTATCCCTCTCGAGCAGCTACATATGCCTGTCTTCATATCTGTCTGTGTATGTAAGTGTCTGTTGAGGTCTGGCTATAAGTCTATCTGTAAGTTTACATGTTTGTTTATAAATATGGTAATATGTATGTCTGTATACCTGGCTGCTTGTGCATGCATGTGCTATTAACATAATTGTACATCCACCGCTGTGCAATCGCATTTGTCTTTGCTTATTCTTATGTTTATCTGTATTATCTCCATGCATGTGTCATTGTCTATCCTACTGTCTGTCTATATAAGTGTGCATGCAAAAACCTTTGTTTATCCATCAACATGATTTTGCATCTGTCTGTGTGTGTATGCTTGTGTCTTTGTCTATCCACTGGTCTGTCTGTATATATGTGTATGTGTCTATATCCACATGTCTGTAGTTTGGTCTATCCACTTGTCTGTCTCCATATCTTTGTGCATATATGGCTTTGTCCATCTACATGTCTGTCTGCATAGCTTTGTGTGGATCTGTCTTTGTCTATCCACCTGTTTGATTTTGTCCATACTCACCCCAGCAGTCTCCAGTAGATCCTGTACATTCAGATCCTTGTACACCTGTAGTCGATACTCATCCATCTGCACTTTCTTTAGTTTTGCCTTGTCGTAGTCCTCATTCTCCACAGCTTGTCGCTTCTCCACCTCATATTTGCCCAACTTCTCCCCCACCTGTGAAGGAAAATAATCATCAGTAAAAAAAATAATAGAAACAGATGGGGAGCTGAAATGACAAAAAATCTAAATGGGTCCTCCTTTGACCACTTTGAGCATTCAGGCAGTTGTCAGAGAAAGGGTGAAGTTTTATTTGTTTTTGTTTTTTTAAGTTTTGTTTTTGAAATACATTGCAGCGACCATTTATGATCATTCCAGCTTTTTGGTAGAGGAAGACAACAGACACATGTCCAGGTAGAACCACTGGCGCATCGCAAGTCAGCTAGAAGACCTTCTCACATTAAGTTCTTCGCCCTGAATGGGACTTGAACCCATGCAGTGAGGCTAAGCAGTCAGAAGAGTTTCAAATCGGCAACTCTATCACTTTGACACGGGCATGCCTTTATGTGTTTTAAAATATCCAACAAAGAAGATAATTCAATAATTAGATGAGCTAGAGTTGTGGTTCTTGAGCAATGAAGTTTTACATCTCATAAGGAATCCATGTTCTAGGTTGGAGGTAAATTCAAGCAATAGTGTTGAAGCTGCGTCATGGACAATCTTTTTCTATTATCAACAGTGGATAATTCAGAAATGGGTTAGACAAAAGTTATGGTCTTTGTGCAAAGCAGTATCCAAGTTTTAAGTTTAAAGTAAATTAATGTTAAATTGCAGAAGTTATGCTCCATACCATTTTCACTTTTACCACTTCTACTAAGGGGGATAATTCTAATATGAGATATGCTTAAGTCACTGTGGTTGTTCCAACATTGTATTTAATCCATGTGATTGCTTTCAAGTAAATTTGTAAAAAACTTAAAAACTACAATTTAAAAAATTGTCTAAATGGAAACTTTTGACTTATTCAAATACTTAACAATAAAACATAATATCAACATGAACAGATTGTGTATTACATTAGGTACATGTTACAAAGACTCATATCTCACCTTTTGTAACTCAGACACAACATGTTTTAACTTCTTGGCATAGTCATATCGTTCTTCTGCAAATAGGAACAAAACATTGTATTAGCAATGTTGAATAGATTGTATAGAAATAATTTATATTTTTAAGAATATCTATTCTGATACACTTTAAATTAGATAATCATGCAGCCTAAAATATTGCTTTATATAAAAAAAAAGTTAATTTAGACAACAGAAGTTAGCAATAATTTATTTTCATCAATCTCATTTCCATATCTTTTGTGCTTGCCTGGGTGTTAGCAAGTAAGTTACAGCTCTATAATTTTTAATGACTTTGCCCAGTATTGAATCCAGGGTCTTCCCGACACAGAATCTCTTCCGATTGTGCTTTGCTGTGTTATTAAAATAAACGCAGCAACCTAATATGATCATCATAGCTACATCCAGCTATTATAAAGAGGAAGAACCCAGACAAATGTCTGGGAAGAACTGCCCTTGCACTGCAAGTCAGCTGGATGACCTTTACCCACATGAAAGTTCTCACATTGAACTGGGACTTGCACCCACGTGGTGAGGGGCTGAGGAGTTTCAAGTCAGCCACGGGCCCCCGTCTCTGGTAATGAATAGTAATCCCCAATTACTAATGGTCCTGTCTGCCAGTTGATAAAAAAATAGTAAGAAAATTGAAAGATCAATTTTCAAAATTTCAAAATCAACGAATTGAGTCTTTTCCCCCAATTGGGACTCAAACCTACATGGTGAGAGGATTAGTGATATCAGGTCTGGTTAATGTAAACTAAAAGAATAATATAATGTAAATAAATACTAAATAAGAACTACAACATGAAAAAAAACACATTGCAGCATAATAAGAACTATGCTATCATGAGAAATACACTCACGTAAGACTGCCTCCTGTTTTTTGCGCTCCAGTTTCCGGATAATCTGAGCAATCTCAGGGTCCTGATACATGTCAAAGGCAAGGTCATCCAGCGGGGATATATAGTCTGGCCTGAAAGCAATTGTTTGTTCTCATTTACTGTATTCACCTTGTTTTTTAAATGTTTAAATAATAAGTCGATACATGTCCGTGAATCTTCAACTTTCTTATTGACCCTATTACTGTCCTGCTAGATCTCCCATAGGCTTTATGTGACAGAATCAACAACAACAAATCAGTGACTCTACCACCACAATACACCCCGTATATTTATCCTTGTCAAAAAAAAAAGAACCATATCAATTGTGAAAGAATCATCAACTTTTTTTGTCTCCTTTAGGCTTTCTAATTGACCCTATAACTGCCCTGCTAGATAACTTTAGACTACAGCCACACATTTCTGGTCCTATTTATCCTAGTCAGAAACATAAACCATATCAAGTGTGACAGAATCAACAATTTTTTTGTCACCCATAGGCTTCATGTGATAAAATCAACACTTTTTTGTCTCCTATAGGCTTTATGTGACCGAATCAACAATTTTTTTGTCTCCCATAGGCTTCATGTGATAAAATCAACACTTTTTTGTCTCCCATAGGCTTTATGTGACCGAATCAACAATTCTTTTGTCACTCATAGGCTTCATGTGATAAAATCAACACTTTTTTGTCTCCCATAGGCTTCATGTGATAAAATCAACAATTGTTTGGTCTCCCATAGGCTTCATGTGACAGAATCAACAATTTTTTGTCTCCTATAGGCTTTATGTGACCGAATCAACAATTCTTTTGTCACTCATAGGCTTCATGTGATAAAATCAACACTTTTTTGTCTCCCATAGGCTTCATGTGATAAAATCAACAATTGTTTGGTCTCCCATAGGCTTCATGTGACAGAATCAACAATTCTTTTGTCACTCATAGGCTTCATGTGATAAAATCAACACTTTTTTGTCTCCCATAGGCTTCATGTGACAGAATCAACAATTTTTTTGTCTCCCATAGGCTTTATGTGACAGAATCAACAATATTTTTGTCTCCCATAGGCTTCATGTGACAGAATCAACAATTTTTTTTGTCTCCCATGAGTTCATGTGACAGAATCAACAATTTTTTTGTCTCCCATAGGCTTCATGTGATAAAATCAACAACTTTTTTGTCTCCCATAGGCTTCATGTGATAAAATCAAATTTTTTTTTGTCTCCCATAGGTTTCATGTGATAAAATCAAATTTTTTTTTGTCTCCCATAGGCTTCATGTGATAAAATCAAATTTTTTTTTGTCTCCCATAGGTTTTATGTGACAGAATCAACATTTTTTTGTCTCCCATGTCTAAGTACATATATGTCTGTGAATCTTCAACTTCTGGCAAGACTTAAATGGCAGAGGTCTCAAAATAGTTTGATTTGTTTTTTGTTACATCGCACTGACACAATTATGGTCATATTGGAGACATCCAGCTATTTATTGGTGGAGGAAGACTCCAGACTCACATCTGTGTAGAACCACTGGTGCAATGCAGGTTAGCTGGAAAACCTTCCCACATGAAAGTTCTCGCCACTTTTCATTATGGTGCGAGTTCAATTTTCTTACCTGTTAACAAGCCCCTCCAGATCTGGGTTATCTAGATGCTTCTTGTTGTCTCCAAAAATGTCCTGTAACATGACAATACATCATTTTCTCAGTGATGGAAACTATGATGAAAATTCAAATTTTGAACAAGGGTCATCATTCTGCAATTATTATGTTAAGGTTACTTATGATGAAGAGAATATCTCTATTTCTAGTTTGGAGAAATCATTATAAACAAAAAAAGTTAACTGATGCCAATGCAAGAGTCATGACAATAACTACGAAAAGCGGAGCTAATAACAAAAAGCCAGCACAGTCAAAAGTAAAAGCGCACATCCTAAAATGTCACTTCTTTACAAACAACTACAACAAGGAGACTATGACTTCTGTGAAAATATGGAAGTCTGTTAAATTTTTGTTTATTTTTGTTTTTGAAAATACATGGCAGCTACCCATTATGAAAATTATAGCAACATCCAGCTTTCTGGTGGCGGAAAATTACAGACAAATATCTGGATAGAACCACCGGCACACCGCAAGTCAACTGGAAGACCTTTCCACATTAAGTCCCTCGCCCCAAACGAGACTCAAACCCACGTGGTGAGAGGCAATGCAAAGAAGTTACAAATCAGCGACCCTACCACTACGCCATGAGCACCCCTATTTTTAAATATTTTCTTGCAATATACTTGATGTTATAAATATAAACTATATCAATCAAGACAGCATCAACAACCTTGTCTTCACCTTTTCTGGCGCTATCTAGACTTTAAAAAAACAATAAACCATCTCAATTGTGATGATCTCAATAACCTTTTGTACTCTACTTTGGAGTTTTTAACCTTATATCTGTACCCTGTGATTGTTGAAGCCTAAACATTTCTAGTACTATTTGCTCGTAACAACAACATAAACCAAATCAATTTTGAAAGAGTCAGCAACTTTCTGGTCCTATTTATCCTTGTTTGTTTTTTGGGTTTTTTTATTTTTGTTTTTGAAATACATTGCAGCTACCATTTATGATCATTCCAGCTTTGTGGTGGAGGAAGACCCCAGACACATGACTGGGTAGAACAACTGGTGCACCGCAAGTCCGCTGGAAGACCTTCTTACATTAAGTCCTTCGCTCCAAATGGGACTTGAACCCACAAGGTGAGGGGCAAAGCAGTCAGAGAAGTTACAAATTGGTGACTCTAACACTACGCCACGGGCGCTCCTATATTTATCCTAGTCAAAAACATGAACCATATAAATTGTGAAAGAATCAACAACTTTTTTGTCTCCCATAGGCTTTATGTGAAAGAATCAACAACTTTTTTGTCTCCCATAGGCTTTATGTGAAAGAATCAACAACTTTTTTGTCTCCCATAGGCTTTATGTGAAAGAATCAACAACTTTTTTGTCTCCCATAGGCTTTATGTGAAAGAATCAACAACTTTTTTGTCTCCCATAGGCTTTATGTGAAAGAATCAACAACTTTTTTGTCTCCCATAGGCTTTATGTGAAAGAATCAACAATTTTTTTGTCTCCCATAGGCTTTATGTGAAAGAATCAACAACTTTTTTGTCTCCCATAGGCTTTATGTGAAAGAATCAACAACTTTTTTGTCTCCTTAGGGCTTTATAATTGACCCTAAAACTGTCCTGCTAGATAACTGAAGCCTATGACCACACATTTCTAATCTATCCATAATCATAATATTGGTCTACGCACACTATAAGCTAGAGATATTGAATGTTTTATTGACTATGTTCGGGAAAGGTTAAGCATGGGTCAGAAATCCCCCATGAGGGTTGCTGCAATTTAATCCCTGTTATTCACTGACTAGATAAGACTTAAGCTTATATGTTCACATAGTTCAATATTAACTAGTTTGAACTTATTTTTGTTACAGTTACTAAGGAAAACAAGTTCATTTACATTACATGATTCTTTTTTTACTAAACACTTTCTGGGTAGAACCACTACTCAAAAAGTGACTACAATGGACAATGCAAAGAAAATAGCCATGGACTAATATATATTGTATAGTCTGGGGTTCAAACTCATGACACTTTGATACCTAAGAGAATCTTAATATTTCAAGCAAAAAAATGTGGTTGTTTTTTTCATTAAACTCCAATTTTGCTGATATGCATTAAACTTATGCTGGTAATGACAATGACATTAATGAGTGCCCAAAATATAAAATTGTCAAACAAAATTCAATTGTTTTTCTAGTTTTATTTAGAGAAATATTCTATTAATAACTTCCCTATTCTATTTATAGCCATTACTTTAAATAACTTACAAGATCATCCATGTCCTGGAGGCTCTTTTTGACTTGTTCCCCAATGACATTGACAGCGACCAGCCCCACCTGGTTATAGAGGTTATATTTGTTGATATGGTTCTTATGGATGTTCAGCTTCAAAAACACACCCATAGCATCCACCTGAACGGATTTGAGTTCTCTGGCCTTGAACCCTGTCTTCTCGTTGTCCGACAGGGACACATAGCTGAAACAAGAAGAGTAGAAAATAAATTATGTGTGAATGATGATGGAGGTTTATTTTGACTTTTATAATGCATCACACAGACACACTTATGGTCATATCAGAGACGTCCAGATTAATATTGGTGGAGGAAATCCCAAGATTTTGGTCTAGGTAGGACCACTGGTGCACCACAGGGAAAGTTCTCACTGATCGGGACTCAAACCCATGCATTGAGGGCTGAGAAGTTACAAGTCGGAGATTATAATAGCCTAAAAAAACGACCCACCCCCCACCCCATCACAAGAAGTATAGACAATGGATTAAGTCTAGCTATTGATTGCACAGAAGGACCCATAGACAAGTGCCTGGTAAGTACCACTGGCACCTAGAAATGTCAACTGGAAGATCTTCGCAACAAAAAATATCTAGGCCTGACTGGTAATCAAACTCTGCATGATTTAGGGGCTGAGAAGGTTAGTGACTCTAGCCACCTGGTAATGGTGCTACAAAAAATATCTAGGCCTGACTGGTAATCAAACCCTGCATGATTTAGGGGCTGAGAAGGTTAGTGACTCTAGCCACCTGGTAATGGTGCTACAAAAATATCTAGGCCTGACTGGTAATCAAACCCTGCATGATTTAGGGGCTGAGAAAGTTAGTGACTCTAGCCACCTGGTAATGGTGCTACAAAAAATATCTAGGCCTGACTGGTAATCAAATCCTGCATGATTTAGGGGCTGAGAAGGTTAGTGACTCTAGCCACCTGGTAATGGTGCTACAAAAAATATCTAGGCCTGACTGGTAATCAAACCCTGCATGATTTAGGGGCTGAGAAAGTTAGTGACTAGCCACCTGGTAATGGTGCTACAAAAAATATCTAGGCCTGACTGGTAATCAAACCCTGCATGATTTAGGGGCTGAGAAGGTTAGTGACTCTAGCCACCTGGTAATGGTGCTACAAAAAATATCTAGGCCTGACTGGTAATCAAACCCTGCATGATTTAGGGGCTGAGAAAGTTAGTGACTAGCCACCTGGTAATGGTGCTACAAAAAATATCTAGGCCTGACTGGTAATCAAATCCTGCATGATTTAGGGGCTGAGAAAGTTAGTGACTCTAGCCACCTGGTAATGGTGCTAAAAAAAATATCTAGGCCTGACTGGTAATCAAATCCTGCATGATTTAGGGGCTGAGAAGGTTAGTGACTCTAGCCACCTGGTAATGGTGCTACAAAAAATATCTAGGCCTGACTGGTAATCAAACCCTGCATGATTTAGGGGCTGAGAAAGTTAGTGACTAGCCACCTGGTAATGGTGCTACAAAAAATATCTAGGCCTGACTGGTAATCAAATCCTGCATGATTTAGGGGCTGAGAAAGTTAGTGACAAGCCACCTGGTAATGGTGCTACAAAAAATATCTAGGCCTGACTGGTAATCAAATCCTGCATGATTTAGGGGCTGAGAAGGTTAGTGACTCTAGCCACCTGGTAATGGTGCTAAAAAAAAATATCTAGGCCTGACTGGTAATCAAACCCTGCATGATTTAGGGGCTGAGAAGGTTAGTGACTCTAGCCACCTGGTAATGGTGCTACAAAAAATATCTAGGCCTGACTGGTAATCAAATCCTGCATGATTTAGGGGCTGAGAAAGTTAGTGACTAGCCACCTGGTAATGGTGCTACAAAAAATATCTAGGCCTGACTGGTAATCAAATCCTGCATGATTTAGGGGCTGAGAAGGTTAGTGACTCTAGCCACCTGGTAATGGTGCTACAAAAAATATCTAGGCCTGACTGGTAATCAAATCCTGCATGATTTAGGGGCTGAGAAAGTTATTGACTCTAGCCACCTGGTAATGGTGCTACAAAAAATATCTAGGCCTGACTGGTAATCAAACCCTGCATGATTTAGGGGCTGAGAAAGTTAGTGACTAGCCACCTGGTAATGGTGCTACAAAAAATATCTAGGCCTGACTGGTAATCAAATCCTGCATGATTTAGGGGCTGAGAAGGTTAGTGACTCTAGCCACCTGGTAATGGTGCTACAAAAAATATCTAGGCCTGACTGGTAATCAAATCCTGCATGATTTAGGGGCTGAGAAAGTTATTGACTCTAGCCACCTGGTAATGGTGCTACAAAAAATATCTAGGCCTGACTGGTAATCAAATCCTGCATGATTTAGGGGCTGAGAAGGTTAGTGACTCTAGCCACCTGGTAATGGTGCTACAAAAAATATCTAGGCCTGACTGGTAATCAAATCCTGCATGATTTAGGGGCTGAGAAGGTTAGTGACTAGCCACCTGGTAATGGTGCTACAAAAAATATCTAGGCCTGACTGGTAATCAAACCCTGCATGATTTAGGGGCTGAGAAGGTTAGTGACTCTAGCCACCTGGTAATGGTGCTACAAAAAATATCTAGGCCTGACTGGTAATCAAATCCTGCATGATTTAGGGGCTGAGAAGGTTAGTGACTCTAGCCACCTGGTAATGGTGCTACAAAAAATATCTAGGCCTGACTGGTAATCAAATCCTGCATGATTTAGGGGCTGAGAAGGTTAGTGACTCTAGCCACCTGGTAATGGTGCTACAAAAAATATCTAGGCCTGACTGGTAATCAAATCCTGCATGATTTAGGGGCTGAGAAAGTTAGTGACTAGCCACCTGGTAATGGTGCTACAAAAAATATCTAGGCCTGACTGGTAATCAAATCCTGCATGATTTAGGGGCTGAGAAAGTTATTGACTCTAGCCACCTGGTAATGGTGCTACAAAAAATATCTAGGCCTGACTGGTTATCAAATCCTGCATGATTTAGGGGCTGAGAAAGTTAGTGACTCTAGCAACCTGGTATTGTTGCTCACTTAGTAAATGTTTAAGAGTTTAATTAATCATAGACTTTGTATCACAGATCAAAAACTGCTGTTAAAACAAAGGGAAAGACATTGTTTATAGTAAATTTCTAGTTCATGTATTATCCTGCTCTCATGTGACTTCTCCAGCCTGTTGCTCAATCTACCATTTGCACAGTATACACATTTATAACATTTAAAAAGAGAACTTAGTTATTCCTTGAATCAATTAATTTCAACCCGTATGAGTTTTTTATCTACTGTAGGCGTAACCCTACAAAATGAATGTCATTGTTGCTCTGTACAGCTATATAAAAGAAACAATGTCAAGGTAGAAACAGTGAAAAACCCCTTGCCAGCTGGAAGTCCACATAAAAAGATTCTTTTTAAAAGTCCTTGAAAAGGTGAAGGGCTTAGCTGTTATATGTAAGCTACCCAAATTGCTTGACTATGAGCTGTCTAACCATGGTCATTCCTAAAGAGCTAGGCACAAGTGTCACAATAAGTTGCCTGGTACTTACCCCAGCCGAGTGTATCTGGCATTATCTAAGACCAAAGGCATTCCATCTGGTACATCACCCACAAAGAACTCTATCTTTGTAGCTGCAAACCACAAAATAGTCGCATATAATTACGAAGTCAGTATCAACAATTTCTTAAAGAATGTCAATAATTTGTATCATCTGTAGTGAAATGTCTTTCTAAGTCTTTGCAATGCTACTAATTTATTAATCTCATCCTCATTATCATCACACTACATGAAATCATATCAGGAAGATAATGGACATGACAATAATAATCATGAACGAAGACACCATCACCACCACTATGAACAGTAGCATTGCTATCACCATTACAAACAGTTTCATTATAAATAAACATCACCCTGATCACTACCACTTTCACCACCACCACCATCTATAACAATACCACCACCAACCATCAACCTCAACCATTCTTACCACAACCTCTACAACTATTATCACCAACCATCACCACAACCTTCACAGCCACCACCTCCTCCACTACCATCTCCAACCACCTCTACAACAACCTTTACACTACATGTATCACCACCACTGCCACTATCACCACCTCCTTTTCCACTACCCGTATTATATATCTTATATGTCTTTCAGCTGGACTCACCTATGAGGAACTGATGTGATAGGACCTGTATCTTCCTCAACCGACTTCTCTTTTCCAGCTGGATGACTATATCTTGAGGGTACAGACAGTACCTGAAATACAGAACAAAACATATTAACTCTTAGCCTGCTAAGCACACATTGACCAAATCAGAAATTCTTAACCTGAAAGCACAATCTGTAGAGTGCTAGCTCCAGGTACAGTAGGCCCCATGTTTGATCCCAAGCTGTCTTAAATGGTATGGCATAAGCTCCCTTTCTAACGCTCAAGCAAATATAAGGGAAGTTCCACAACTGGTTGGCCCTGTGTCAGGATAATGTGACTGGTTTTGGGATGGGATTTGTCGGCATTTTTGCCAATACTGTGCAGCGACATTTCTATCGTTATAGCACAGGGGCACTTATGAGGTGCCCAGGGACTGAACCCAGCCGGTCCATTATACTGACCTGCGACCTCCCAATCCACAAGCCGACGCTCTACCAATTGAGCTATTGTGGCCAGTGACTGGGTTTGGTGTCATGCCAGGTGTTCAAGGTATGCTATACACAGTCAAGCAGTATTTTATCGGCTTCATGTAGACACTCTCTCCAAATAACTGAAATAATGTTGGTGGAACAAATCCTAAAAAATAGATCAGCAAAAAACTGATCAATTCCAATAGTCAGGGGCAGGGATTTACACAACTTTTTTTAATTTCAGGGGTCCACTGGATGCAGGATCTATGAGAAAAGGGGTCCAGCATGAAAATTTGTTGGTCCAAGTCATATAAGTAGTAGAAATTGAACATTATAGCCATATAATGGCTTCATTAGTATATGTATATAAACACTGAATAACATTTTCAACTTTTCATTAAAATAACACGTGAATGCATCCAAACAGTAAAGCGTTCCTAACAACATCTGCTGTAAGCTATTAATTTTAACGTGCGCATTGATAGGCTGATAAATTTACATCCACGATGACACGGTAAGGAATTTATAGCACAGGAAATGTCAAGGACGTATTGCTGATAACTGAAACATCAGGTGTTTAAGGTATGCTATACACATGGACGCAGAACTTTTGTGCGTACATTGCTGTAATTTATGCGTATAACAATGCAGGAGTCCTGAAAAGATTCCCAGATTTACAAAAAATGTCATTATTGTATTTAATGCAAAAGTTTCCTCTGAAAATAATAATGAAATTGCAAGTTTACTATATGCATTGTAAGTGGATGGCATATATCAGTGACTATGAAGATTTGGCTAGCCCCTCAGTAGCCAGACACAATCTATAGTTGACAATGTGTACTATCAACCTCCATAGGATAAGATATCTATATATTATTACCCTCTAAGGGATGTGATATCCAAATACTATCACCCTCTATGGGATGTGATGTCTATACACTATCACCCTCTATATGAATGATATTTACCTGGCATATATAAGTAAATGTTAATGTTACATTCCGAAAAGCACTGACACCAGCTTGTTATTGGTGGAGGAAACCCCAGACTTATATCTGGGTAGAACCACCGGTGCACTGCAGGTTAGCTTGAAAACCTTCCCCACATGAAAGTTCTTGCCCAGACAGGGACTCGAACCCAAGAGGTGAGGGGCTTAGAAGTTACAAGTCAGTAACTCTAACCGCTCAGCCACAGGCATCCCTCTCTGGTAATGAATAGTAATCCCTAATCACTGAAGGTCCTGTCTGCCAGTTGATAAATTTTCAAAAATTCAAAATCACCAAAATATTGTAAAGTCTTTAATTTTTAAGAATCAGAACAGGTATAATGGTTTTCAGGAATGTTTAGGCATTAGGTACTCCATCTACCCAGTTCATATCAAACTAATCAAGCTTGGGTGTTTCCAAATCATGAACATGTATGTCAGTCATAATCAATTATATCTGGGTAGAACCACCGGTGCACTGCAGGTTGTCTGGAAAACTTTCTCCACATGAAACATAAAGTGTTGATCATTTGCCAATGCATCACATAATTTATATGCTTAACTGTGTCAAGGTCGCTCTTACCTAAAAATTAATTTGACCATGGAGATATATACCTCTTTCTATACTCAGCGATACACTGCATAACAGGCTGTTTTTAATATCCATTTATCAAGAAATTTTATCACTCTAGTAAAATACATTTAGAATTCACAGTTATGTTGAGACGTTATGATAAAATTCGTCTTTCAATCTGCCATATTAGAATTAGTTAAATGGTTATTATTACTGTTATTAATGTGATGACAATCACATGTAAATTAAATTATAGTTTAAAATACAGTTACATTCTCAACGTATCACCCGAATATGTGTAAGTTCCTTATGTTGTATGTTTGATTTATTTAAACTGTATTTATCATGATGATGCAAGATGTACAATTATATTCTTTTCTGTTCTGTAATATTTGTTTAAGATAAATTAAGAAGGTTATAGTATATTATAGTATATATCTGAACATTTTCCACTGTCCCATCTACAATCCATTAAGACAATATTCAGCAGGAAAGAAAAGTCCTGCAAATATCTGTCACAGACTGAAAAACACTTTTATTGAAGGAGAGACATTACAAAATACTGATCTTATTCCCAGAACATTAAACATCATAGCTGAAGGAGTTCATGCTGAGTGATCCAATAAGTATACGAATTGATGGGTGATGAACCTTTATTGAATGGTAACCACGTATTAAAGGTACCTAGCACTGGAGGAGAAAATCAATGTATTGACAACGGTTAAATACCTATTTACATGTAAGGGGGTATCCCACAGTTTGGACGAAAAATTTATTTTCTCAAATAACCAAATAAGTCATTGTTACCTGAAAAGGTCTTGCAAACTGTTGTTCATAGATTCTTAGATCTGTGTGAACGTTCAATCATAAATCACCACTCGTCAATGCAAACATGAATTTCTATCTGAGCCATGCTGCAGAGACAGCTATTTTTAAACTTAGAAAACCATGTGACCACTTACTTTTTATATCACGTTATATAGTCATTCCGGTAACCCGCTTTAATGTTTATTTAACATCTATTTTTAGCACAGACCACTATTGAGCTTTTTATACAGTTGGAAAGAAGATACATTCAGAAAGATTAGTTTGGTCAAACAATTCAGTAAGGGTTAAAAATCATATTAAGACTAAAGTATGGGTTTAAACAAATATTATGCCAAAATTCCCCAAAGCTGTGGTTCAATATTGTTTTATGTATAGGCAAACTGTCGGATACTACCTTTAAGGTCCACATGTGCCTTGTATACTATATACATGTGCAAGATTTCTTCCTTAAAGATCATACCTGCCATTTTTAATACATTCCAGCAACCAGTTAGAGACATAATAGCAATGTTTGTTTGTTGGGTTTATTGTCCAACCAACAGTATTTCAGTTATCTGGAGACTGTGTCCACTTGAAACAGATGTAGTACTGCTTTCACTGTGTATAGCATGCTGTGAACACCTAGCATGGTACCACACCCAGTCACATTATCCTGACACCGGGCCAACCAGTCGTGGAACTACCCTTCATATTTGCTTCTTTTACAACTTTGGTATGCTGTGGCCCGGTTTTGAACACATGGCCTCTCGTACCTGCAGCCGACACTCTACCAATTGCGCAACCAGGTAAAGTAGGATCTAATGTAAATAAATCATTGTGCAAATATCTGTTTTTCAACTTTCCAATCAATCAGCATGGACAAATGGCTCTTTTTCTGGAAAAGATAAAAGCCTTAACATTTTTGTGCTTGGTTTCATATCTGGTTGCATAAATTGTATAACAAAGGAATTTTTATTTCATAATCATTTCATATTAACTGCAAAGATGTTATTGAAAGAAGGACATTGCTTTATGATGGTCATTAGTACTATTTGTCAAAAATGTCAAAACTTTAGAGTTAAATATTTAGTTAAAGAACACATAGTAATATAAAATACATTTTAGTTATAATTTATATATCTATTAAATATGAAATAAATATAAACAAATCATTCAGGTAATGCAAACCAGATTTGAAAATAAGCAAAAAAGAGTGATGGCTGTTATTTTTTCCATTTATCTGAAAAAGAGCCAAATATGTGTATAGCCAGCGAGGTCACAACATAAAAGCCATCTTCAAAGAAATACTATTCATCTGACTTTAATTGTTAAATGCTTATTTCAATTAAATGCGTATTTCAATTCAAAGATAGGTAGGCAGTTATTCTGTATATAGATCCAGTCTATTATCACCATATCACAAATAGAAAGCCATATTACTTCATGTGTATACAATAAACAGTGTTTATTCAGTGAGTAACAATAGACTAAATCTTCAGAGAGTAAATGAACTAAAATTGAACCAGTGTGTTTTCTATGTTTAAATAGGCACAACTCTGGCAAATAGCTAAGTTAAATGTTCCATAAATGAATTATTATACCGATATGAACTGCATTGTGATAAAGAAGCTACGTGCTGGATAAATATATATGAAACTTTTTAAATGTTCTTAAATCTATAAGGGTGATTTAGAAACTTGTATGTTGGGTATGATATGTATATTAAATAATTTGAATGTTTAAAAGTCTATACATAAATGCAGATTTAGAAATAAACTTAAAAGCAAATTGCTGATTTCTGGGCCACTTATTATTATCAGTTCAGAGTAATAGTTTAAACTACCAATGGGGTACATTGGTGAAATGGAAATTGTTAGTTAATATCCGAGGTATTCCAAACAGTAGGTAGGTCCTTTTAGTTGGAATTCTTGGACTTTATCATATGTTCTTATTTAGATATTGCAATTACAATCAGTGAAATTTCTTACTTATGCATAAATAGAAGCTTAAAATCCATTTATTTACTTATACTTATATACTTATTGAGATGTGCTACTTAAAGAAGAAAATGGAAGTGTTTGTAGATGATGGTTAACCTGGCTATTACAAGAAAGGCAGAAAAGTCAACATACACTCCAAAGAGCACAAGCATAAAAACCGAGTAAAACAAATGAAAGGGCCTAATTGCATTTAGGGATTATTCAGGGGGGACTTTTCCTTTATGTCTTTCATTACTGTTATTGGAAAATTTTCAGCTTTATAGATTGTGGTGATAACCATGGTGGTGGAAGTGGTTGTGTTATTTATAGATTTTATAGATTTTTTTAGATTAAACATTTTAATGGCTACACTGCCTAGACATCTGATGTATGGCAAAACTTAAGATACCCTTATCAATTATCAATTTAATATTACAAATAAGATAATATTAATATGCAGCAGGATACATATGAAACAGAAATAGGACAGAAAGAGAAATATCAACCTTAATATATATATACACACACAAACACACACATATTACTTGATAAGAATTTCTAACAACTTTGAATTGAAAATGAGTATCCTCTTTCATGGCATTCTAATGAAGCATTCACATGTTAAACTACTAAATAAAATTTTCCACATTACCTTGATTTAAAAAAAAAAAAGTTGCGGACCCACTTCACTGCCTTCAGATTCAAACTAGTATTTGAGAAATAAATTATTTATAATATTTCCCATGCATGTGATTATATAGCATGCAAGGTTTATTATAACCAGTTATTGATTAGCTTGCATGTACACACATCAGTAAATTAACCCTTGGCATGCTACATTTGTTAACATCCCAAACCTTTCCTTATATCACCTTCTTAACATTGACAGGCAAAGGTATCTAGATATATTGCTACAGATTCAGCAGCAAAACTGTGCACAACAAGAAGCTGGCTCTCTCTATCTACACTATTTGCCAAAATCGTATAAATGTGTTTAGCAAGCGAAGGGTTAATGACTGTGATCATATTAGCCTGGAGACAAACAAACAATGCTAAATGTTTACAAGTTTATCAACCACAGCTCTAACTATGGCTATTGGGGAGCAAATCTGATCTGATGAAGAAATTTATCCAATGGTTCTTTAATTCACTGCTTATGATAATGCATGTCTGTTAAAATGTGTTTGTATCATAATCATCATCATCATCTTCTTTTTCTTCTTCTTCTTCATCATCTTTTTCTTCATAATCATCATCATCATCATCAACAGTTTTATCTTCTTCATCATCATCATCATCATCATCATCATCATCATCATCATCATCATCATCATTATCATCATCATTATCAAAATCATCATCATCTATGTATATTTAATAAATATACAAATATAATTTGCTGATTTTAATTGTGGTTCTCTCAACAAAATAACCATGTTACATTTAGAGACCACCTGACTTAAGAGACCATTTTAGTCCTGTCTTGTGGACAGTCTTTTAATACAGGTTTGATTGTTCAAATAAGCATCAGGTTTGAAGATATTTTATTTTATATTTGAATTTATTTTTAAATGATCTGATTTAAAATACATTGTATAGGTTAAATTTGTATATGTTTTTTTTTCTTTATATAGAACAGAACAGAATATACTTTATCAGATATGTACACAACATACTTCATCTTGTCAGATTCATCATTCAAATATGAATGTTCCACATGGTAACATATTGACTTAACCATTTTGTAATGGCATAGACTATATATTAATTAATTACATATGCATATATATTCACACAATGCACTATTTTGTACAAAATATGTCTACATATTGTATTCATATACAATCATACAAACTATAAGAAGGGGCTGTTTAATGGCCCTGTCTCCTTGGAAAATAAGCCTAGTTTTTTCCCTAAAAATAAAAATTTCCCTCTGAAAAAACTTAGTATTTCATTGCCGAAATAAGATGCATTTGATGTGGATCAGTGACTGCAGTGGTTGCTTGAGTGAACTGGATATGATAATCTAGTGTTAGAGTTTAAGAACAAGAAAAATAGACATTTGCATCATGTATGATAAAAATTAAACAATTTAACATGGACATTCTTCCCCCTTTTTTTAAAAAATGCAATGAAACTTTCCCCTTCTCAAAGGCCCTAGGCCCAGTCCTCTTCTTTAGTAAAAAAATCTAGCCTAGGATTATTTTAGCCCTTGTAAACCTATGTTGTGTATTTACCTTTATGATGATTATGAAGAGAAAATTAAGTTTAAATAGACAATATTATAATATTATCATTCAACACTATAAGCTAAAAAACAGAAGTGCAAAAAATATTACCTTGAATTAAATATTTTTGGTTGGTAAGAAAGGAGTAGGTTCACAAATCATGGTTTTTGCACATGGAAATAAAATAAAATGAAGAACAGTAAAAGCATTATTTTATGTCATTTTTATTAATAGTCATCATTTTGATTTGTTGTTTTCATTGAAATGATATGTTAAAATGATGTCATTAGTAAAGATCACGTCAAACCAAGACGAGTTTTCGATACTAGTCCTAACTAGTCAGAACATTTCATGATGGGATCTGGATAATTTAAAATTCTTTTATGACTAGGCAGTTCAAGGAATATTTTTGAAATTGTATTTAATAACTATTTATGTTGCATTGGGGTGTGGAAATCCATATTGTTTTTACTTGACCATGGACAAGTTGGCTTTAAAACCAAGTCCACTTGTCTGGATATTTATTAATATTTATTGAAATTTCAATAGGATGTGCACCCAAATGCTAGTCATAGCATATACAAATAAACAACTTGGATATATTTTGATTATTTTTTAATTATGCATATAGCCACATTTCACATGAATTTTGACAAACACATCAGCCAGACAAACCTAATGTTAATCCCCACTATGTTTTATGGATTTCTCAGAAATGAACTTTCAACAAAAAATTCTTGACATGAAAAGCATTATACAGCAAATGTTAAGTTATCCAGGGACAACTACGATGAAAAATTTAACTTGCCCGACAAGAAAATTTCCCGTGTCAGGCAAGCTGGGCATGGGATTTCTGCACCACTGATGCACCATGAGCAAAGGTGCAATTTATTGACAAAGCTTGCATTGTCTTATGTTTTTAAATAGAGGGATCTATCAGCTTTAAGGAAATGCAACCATTATAGCAAAACACAACTCCAAACAATGAAATCAATGTTTCTTGTGACCCATACTAACCAGTCCTGTTGCATGTTGATTTGAGCATTGTCCTTATGTTTAATCACTAGAAAGCATACACGTGAACTCTCCCACTTTTGGAGGGAGACTCCCATCTTTATGGTTCATAATTACTTGAAAATGAGGTGTGTTTTACACATTTTCAGAAATCTCCCTATTTGGAAATAGATAACTTTCTTCTTTGTTTATATGAAAATAACAAATCTCCCACTTTGCAAGGAAAAATCTCCCACTATGGCCACAGAAAAAGTTCACATGAATGAAGCACTTATAAGATTTATTTAGATTTCTACCAAATGCTGACATCACGAATGCAATAGATTTTTTTAGTTATAAAACAACTCTTTGAACCATTCAAACTATTTAATTGGCTTAATCCTATCCTTGAATACAATGTCACATGTACACAGCTATTAAATTCTGTTGATAACTGTGAGCCTTTGTATGCCTAATAAAATCAAGCAAATAAATACTTTGGTAAAGTCAACATTAATCAAATTCACTGCTAAAGTCTGATTTAATTTGTATGTCTAGTTTATCATTCCACCAAGTTAGGAACAATTTTCCACTTATCAGGTGACGGTATTCACTTGAAGCAGCTATAGTGCTGCCTTCACTGTGTAAAACAACTCATGAACACCTGACATGATACCACATCCAGTCATATTATCCGAACACTGAGCCAACCAATTGCGCTACTAACCTTTTGTTAACATCTGTTTTTAAAGGTGGTACCATACTTTGCAGAATACACCCCCCTTGGAATAAACCCTGCATGGCCCTTTTTTCATGTTTTTTTTAAATTTTGTAAAAACATAACCCGCAGCGGAATATTCCCCGCACCCTTTGTGCTAAAAATTTATGTGTAAAGAAGCCATATTCCCAGGTCAAACACGTGTCAACAGTATCCCACCAAGTCAGCGTGATCTACACAGTGTTACCTAACACTACAATCCATGTATCGATTGATAATCCTTCTAGGCTTCTGCTGTAACACAAAAGCTGACCTTTGGTCAGTAAAGTGAGAGCTATTTATAGATAATGGGATGGTGCAATACATTATGGGTGGTTATTTTGATGTTAATGTGTTAAGTGTTTAATTGGAATAATCAGGGCCTGATAGGCTGATACGTGCAAAAATTTAATTGCCGTGCAGTGGCATTAGAAAGAATGTAAATTATTGTTTGTTAAGTTTATGTTACCGACAAAAGTGACAATTTAAGATGACTGACTGATGTAACTGTGCAGCGTAATTATTGGCGTGATATGTGTTAAAACAGAAATGCAAACAACATACCATACTGGGTACAGGTATATATTTTTGCCCAAAATTGGAAACAACATCAAGATGCCTTCATGGAAAAGCTACACTTGAAGTAGTCAGCCATGCGAAAGAGAACAGAAATCGGCGTGTCTAGTTTTTAAATTTGGGTATTTATCTTTATCATATTGTTCTAGTTTGCTATTCATTAATTAAAATTTACACAACTTATCTTTTTTTCGTCTTTCACAAGGTCCCCGCTAAAGTCCCCGCTAATGTACATAACTGAAAAAACTTCACATAAAGCATCAAGAACCAGTACATATACATGTATGCAAAATAGTTATGAACCACCATCCGATGCTCGAAACTGTTCACGTTACGTTTGGAGATGAAAGTGGTAGCGAATTTTAGTGAGATGGTCATTAATTCTGACCCCAGTATGCTGTAAATTATGAACCACCATCTGACGCACGAAACTGTTTATTTTACACTTGTAGACCAAAGTGGTTGCAAATCTTTGTGAGACGGTCCTTAATTCTGACTCCAGTATGCTGTAAATGTCTTCTGCAAAGAATATTATTTAACTGAAGGTCGCACTTTTAAGAGGCAAAAAGGTTAAGGAGTTCAGTTAAGCCTACAATTAATTTCCCTGATATTAGGTTAGTGACAGCTGACAAAAATTGGATTTTGTCAACAGATTCCCCACACTGGAATATTCCCCGCAGGCCGCCATCTTGAGAAAAAAAGTTGCGGGGCAATAATCCGCAAAATACGGTATATGACAGTTTAGACCTTTAGAATATTTTCATTTAACATCTTAATAAGACAGTGTTACTTGAACAGATCTCGCAAAATGCTGTTTATTGATGTCCTACACCTGTTTGAAAAGTGAACCATTATGCCACAATCATCATTACAAACATGTATTTTCTATCTGAGCCATGCTGCACAGTAAGCTACTTTTAAACTAAGAAAACCATGTGACCACTAATGTTTTACCTCATCCAAGTCATCCACTGTGATGTTGATGTCTATTTTAAGCAGGAATTCCAAGCATTCTTATTTACATATTTGAAAAGAATTCACATTTTAAATGTTGATTTACGAGTTTTAATGCTCAAAATTGAGAAACTGTTGAAAATTGTCAAAGTTTAGATTAAAGTATAGGTTTTTTTCTGCAGAAATTACGTGCAAATACCCAAAAGGTCAGATATTGTTGCATATATTGAATAAAAGCAAACTGTCGGATACCACCTTTACAGATTAAGCAAGGGAGCAACATCATCACTGCATAAATTTATGTATTAGGCATGCAGTAATGTGCTTTACTATAAATGAACTGAACTTGGAAATGTTTTCTTCATAATGATGATCTTTTTTAAATCATCATTTCGATCTAAAGAACATTCAAATTCATAATTGACACACTATACTTAGCATCAAAGTCCTCAAGTTGTTAGTAATATTAAAGCAGTAATACCTTAAACTTATAAAAACATCAGAAAAAAAACAAGAAATATCTTTTACCAAAGATATGCAGCATCAGTAAGGGTTCTAATAACCTAAATATTGACTTTTCCATAAAAAAAGCTTGTAAATGCTGAAATGCCATATCACTTTCATCCACCAATCAACACAACACAATCCACTATAGTTACAAACCTTGCTGACTGCCATCCTTTGGTGAGAGGACTGTGGAAGTTTAGTTCCGAGGCTCTGTGGACATCATCCTGACCAGATGCATGTGTCACTTTGAATGGAATCTTGTGTGGCATTCTGAAACAGAATTTTTTCGTTATTTGGCATCAGCAAGGAGACCAGATTTGTTATCTCTAGGTGAGCCATAGGTCCTTGACAACCCAGGAGGTGACCCCATATGATAAAATAAATAAAAACTAAGTTAACATTGGCGAGCATTTGCCTTAAGACAGTAAATGGTCAAGAGTTTGTCCTTCTTGGACAATACATAGGCAAGTGCTTGTCTTAGACAGCACATGGGCAAGTGTTTGTTCTTCTTTGACAATACATAGGCAAGTGTTTGTCTTAAGACAGTACATGGGCAAGTGTTTATCTTAGACAGTACATGGGCAAGTGTTTGTCCTTCTTTGACAATACAGAGGCAAGTGTTATCTTAGCCAATACATGGGCAAGCATTTGTCTATCTTAGACAATACATGACATAGGATTGTCCACTGTATATAATCTATGGATGTTTTTGTACAGAGTTGACAATACCCAGGCCAGCACTTGCCTGCTTGAGACAACACACTACTTAGACAATACAATGGTCAGCATTTGTCCTCCTTATATAATACATGGTCAATTGTTTGTCCATCTTAGACAATACAGGGCTCCCGCTGCCATGCGCCAAATGCGCCATTGGCACAAAAACAAAAAAAGTGGCTCATTTTTTTCAAAATTGGCGCATCCTTATGGCGCAAGATTTTTTCGGCATTATTTTTTGTGAATCGCTAAGCGGCCAAGACTGATAACCATTTCTACACGTACCGGTACTGTGATTCGCTAGCAAGGAGAAGCCCAATAGCCAGTCAAGCTTGCGGGGCGGCCTTCACCTTGAGGGCATTGTTGTGTTGACATGTTGTGTACATAACTGCCGAATAATCATTGCCTCAGGGAAGGATTAGTGTAATTTGCTAGATGATCATAAAGCAGCCAGCCGAATGTTTGTTGCAATTTAATTGGACAGTACCGGATAGTCAATTAATAACAATTAATGATACAATTGTAACTGCATATAATGGCTATGTTAAAAGTATGATATTGCCTAAAGACGATGTAGACATACTTAATGTATATAAAATATACAAATGTTTATGTAAATAAAAGTAAAAAAGAAAGTTCACATTGTTGTTTTTTTTCATTTTCAATTCAATAACACTACAAAAAGTATACTAAAATAAAAAGAATTGTGTGTTAACAAACATACATATACATACAACAAAAATAACATTAAAACTGATGCGTAAATTTGGATCATAAAAATGGCTCATTAAATAAAAAAGTGGCTCATAATTTTCAAATTTGGCTCATTGGTTGGCTCGGACCAAAAAAAAAACAGGGGGAGCCCTGCAATACATAGGCAAGCTTCTTTTGGTCTTAGTCAATATATACAAGTAAGCATTTGCCTGTCTTAGACAATACATTGGCAAGCATTTTTCTGTCTTAGTGAATACATAGGAAAGCATTAAATTTAGTTTTCCTTAGAATATATGAGCAAGCATCTGTCCATCTAAGTCAATACATTGGCAAGCACTTGTTTGTCTTTGTCAATACAAGGGCAACCAATTGCCTGTCTTAGTCAATACAAAAGGCAAGTACTTGCTTGTCTTCGTTAATACAAAGGCAAGCACTTGCCTGTCTTAGTCAATACATAGGCAGGCATTTGTCCATCTTTGACAATGCATGACCCGGGATTGTCCACCTTGCTTAATTCAGACAACACATGGCTTAGACAACACACTGGTCAGCAGATGTCTGCCTTAGACAAAACATGGGAAATTGTTTATCTGCCTTATAGATATAAAGATAAAAGCATTAGTCTGCCTTAAGACAACAAATGGGCTAGTTATTGTCTGTCTTAGATACTTAGATATACATTGGACAATAATTTGCCTTAGAAAATATAACTGGCAAGTGTTTGTTAGCCCATACAAAAAAATGACAGATGAGTTTCTTTCCAGGCAAACTTTTGTCCAGATAATGAACTTCTTTTGCACACTTTTATTCAGAACTACCGGTAAACATTCATTCACAGCACAAGCAATTGATTACAGGTTTTTGTTGCCCAAAGTAAAATACAAGATATTGATGACGTACATCTTTTTTAAAGTGTTACCATGCTTTCTCACTTATAAGACTATTCGCTTATAAGACGGGCCCCTTACTTCACCTGTGAAGTTGCTGGTTTCTGCTTCGACCCTCTTATAAGACGAGGCGAAAAAATGAACAAGAGCAACAGTCATGCTGTCTGAACAAAAGGTTTAATTGGTAAACAGTGACTACAATTTTCAAACGTTGAGGGATGTATCTAGTTTCAGCTACACTGACAACCTGTAGCGTGTGGCGGCATGACATTAATTTCTTTGATCTACGTCACCAAGTCAGGTATGACAGTACTCGATATATCAGGGAACAGTGTACATGCAGCCAATCAATTTCATGGCAAAATGTAATCGGCAGCTGCTTATAAAAACACTTTGTTCACTCCTTCACTGTCAAACTGCTCCAATCAATACCACCGAGACAACAGCTTTCGTCAGAGTCAGTCAACTTGACCTGTGTAATGAGGCATGTTTTCACAGAAGCACCAAGTAAATTACAGCTTGGTGTATCTGGCAGACTGAAGTAGAAAGTTAGTTAGTGTCTACTGATGAATTATAAGCCATGTTTCATGCAGAACAAAGGACAGTTAATCGTTGACCAAAAGAATTTGAAATGTAAAATTAGAGGAAATTATCAGCGGTCGATAATGACTGTACTTCGGGTCATTGCATAACCGCTTACAAACTCATGTGGTATGTTTTCACCCTGAAACAATGTGAAAACTAGACCCCGACTTTAAGACGAGTCCTACACTTTGATCATGAAATTTTGAGGAAAAATCCCCATTTTATAAGTGATAAAATATGGTATTTCTCAATTGTCTGAAATTGTAAATAATAAATTTCTCAATTATTATAGTTAAAAATATTTTTTAACAAATATTGATTTTACATGTAAAAGAAAATCCTTTTTCCCACTTCTTCTACCCATCTGACACATAGATTGGTCACTAAACTTTATAACACAACATGACTTGCCAATCAGCTCCACTTGTTAAGTATGATGTAAGAGCAGATTTGCCCAAGTGTTATTTGAAGAATATGATTTAGGAGCATATTTGCCCATGTAATAATTGAATAGTTTCCATAAAACATTTTGCATATGTGCAAGTAGTTCCATCTGAGGCTGCAGTAGGTGCTAATAGTGTGTCATGTGTCTGCAGCTAGAAATCAACAAGATTGTTCATGGTAATTGATCTTTTTCTTTTCTGTTTATAAAGGTTTTTATTCACCAGGTTATATAAATACTTCATTTACTGAATTCATGAACTGTGCATAATTTCAATTGTATAACTGGCATTTTATAACATACATTAGTTGTGCAGTAAGATTGTATTTTATTTTATTTTTGAAAAATAATTTAATTAAAGTCAATGGTAATATTTTTATTAAATATTAAACCAGCAAATGTTGTGTATAAAAGGTTATGGAGAAAGCAAGAACAGAAACTAAAAGTCTTGTCAAACCAATCAACCATCACAGAAATGTTGAAAACAAAAATGAACAACACATTTTTTAAAATTCTGAACAAATTAAATTTAAATATTTGCAAGAGACATTCCGTCCAACTGGCACTTCTGGTTTAGAATTGAAAGACCTCGCTTAATGCCACCTTAGTAAATAAGGACTTTGCTCAGCATCAATTTTAAACGTCACATTCCAATGATTCAAATGGGTGGGGAGATGTGTTCATGTTATGATAAATATTGAGAAATTTAAAGACTGCCAGTAAAAATAACAAGCATTTATAAACAGGAGAAATTGACATTAAACAGTCCAACTGTTTCTTGTTTTCATACAAATACACACCTTCTATAGCATGCACGTGAAAGAGGTATATAAACTCCCTGTTCACATTTCTTATAGCAACTTGACAACGGAATAGTTTGTGTACATTTTAGCAAGTGCTCGTCTCGCGAGATTGCACGAGAATTATCTCGGACGATCGGTTCCCGCATACCAATGAAACTGTAACACTGAAACGGGAGCCATTCTGCAGAATTCATTCGGAAAACTCTCGTTTATAGGTTGTTTTCATTATGGCGCGAAATTTCCGCATTGTTTACAAAGTATATTGAGTCATTTTTTTTTATCAACGTAATATGATCAGTCGTTTTTTGTCATTGTTTAACTTAGGAATGAGGGCTTACAAAGTACAAGATGTTAAAAGGGAGCGACGGATTGGAGTGACAGCAAAGAGTTTTCAAGAACTTGTTAAAAAAGGATGTGAAAAGCTGGAGGTAGCCTTAAATTCAACTTTTTCATTTGCAATCTTCTTTCACTTTCAGACATTAGTTGTGTCATTGCTAAAATGACGTCGTCGTTTCTATTTATTTCAAGATTTTTATACTACTGTTTTATGTGACTTCTTAAGAAATGATTAAAAAAAATACTGAATATGAAGACAGAAATACTTTTTACATGTGCAGTTACCCCTGCCTTAGTGAATTAGTAACCATTCGCCATAATAACAATTCGCCACATAACGATTTGCCACATATGAATAACGATTTGCCACACTTGTATAACGATTCGTCAAAGATGAATAATGTTTATTATTGTGAGGACAATATTGTAAATACTTACGATTTTTTATTAAAAAAAGTAATACGTAATCGAAACAATATTGAACCACATGTAATTTTGTTTTCCCAGTCAAGAAAGTGATTCACACTTTCAATTCACACTTTCACAACATGTCGCCATCTCTCTAAAGGAGAGTTATCATCGTTAAATGTTTATGTATGCCTTTTGTCAATTTAGGGAACGACTACTATTTATTGATAGGAATTCCTTTAATCAGAAAGGAATGTTTGATCCTAATTTTGTACATGTATCTTCATGAGAGCAAATAAAGTATTGTCTATCTGTCTGCCAAATGTTTGTAAACAAATGAGTTTGAGCTAAGTATCATGATTTCATATAAATTAACGGACATCCTTATCTGCATCACATATCCAGAGAATACTAGCTCCTCTGTGCATCTTATGTTTGAGACGTAGCTACAAGAATACGCATGCTGTAACATGCGACAAATGTCAGAGATGGCATCACATTAAATGTGGAAACACAGGTATTGAGGCACCTCATATGAGCATTGTACAAAACAACTCTTTAAAAATTTAAGTAAGTAAGTGCCTGTTAACAGGTCAATTAGCATGTATTTTCCATACCAGCATCATTTATCACACCTGTTGCCAATAATTTTACAACTGTGGCGAATCAATATTCATCTGTGTCAAATCGTTATGTGGGGAATTGTTATTGTGGCGAATCGTTATAATACCGCCTTAGCACTGCACATGGAGTTGTATGAAATGGTGTGTTTAAATGGTTCTATTTATGATGTTCATGGCTCAGTCTGTTATAATAATGTTATTTAAAAAAAAGTCATTATTTTTATATTAATAGATAGCCAATTGTCTATACATTCTAAAATGTGAAAATAGTAATTTAGCACATATGTATTTACTAAATTTTAGTATAAACATACTACAAATGATGGTCACATCACAAAACCAGTTTGGTGACTGATCAAAACGCCATACCATTTTATTTTTTTATATAACATGAGTCTTGGTTCTATACTTAGGGTTGTTTTGTTTTTTATTTTGGGGAAAAGGCCTGGCCTTTCATAAGGGGAAAAAACCCACAAATAATCACATTTTGAGGGAAAACGCTTATATTAACAAAGCAATAAATAACTTCAAAATAAACAATAAAAACTTGGAACAACAGTCCACAGAATCCAGAGACTTTTTGAAAAATGATTCTATATTTTTTGTACCAACAGAATTATACTGATGTTTGCTGTTTCAATAAAAATATTAAATGCTTGTTGTTCAACCTGTTTTTAAATTTTACATAAACATTAATACTTTTTTATACTATCAGTAAGTAAAGTTACATACCAAACAGTAAACAATTTAAAGGATCCCATTTTCCCAAATGGTATGGTGTCGTTAAATATCAAATTGATACATCAACGGATGATGGAGCAGGCATTACAGTTCTAATTCCTTTTATCTTTTTCTTGGAAATGGTTCTTTTTCAGATAACTGGAAAAAATAAAGGCCATTACATTTTTGTGCTTATTTTCAAATCTGTTTGCATAATTTGTATAGTTAAGGTTTTTTTATTTGATATTAACTGCAAAGATACTATTTTTAAAAAGTACATTGCTTTGTGTTATTTTAAATTTTGAAAGAACACATGGTTATATAAAATCATTTTATTTATAATTTATATTTTTTATTAGATATGAAATAAATACAAACAAATCATTAAGTTTATGAAACCAGATTTGAAAAAAGTGATGGTCATTATGTTTTTCATTTATCTGAAAAATAGCCAAAAGTCTTTGTCGAACTTGTCTGCTATCACAATGATTGCAGCACTTCATCTGCCAGAGAACAGATGTTTAGCAAGACTAAACAATTGCTTGTGGGATGATTAAATTAATTAACAACTAAGCAAAGACCCTAATATAATAAGACGATTTTGTATGGAATTAATCAAATTGCCTATTTGTAAACAACTTTCAGATTGATCCAAAGTCTGTGACCGTGGTTCTAGAAGATGATGGTACATTGGTTGATTGTGACACATTTTTTAAGAAGCTCCCCGCCCAGACAGTGCTGGTTTTTCTGAAGAAGGGAGAAAAATGGGGTGGAGGTATGTATATGTGTCTAAATGAACTTGACATTTGGATAAAAGTTTTAAAGTAGACCTATTTTAGAAAAATAAATGTGTGAAATTTTCAGATAACACTTAATTATACATAACATCAGCAAACTTATATACAAAAATAAAAACGTTTTTTTTATTTATAGCATTTTCTAATTAATATCTGTATTTACAGCTGCATTATTTAGAATGAGTTATAATGAAATAAAGATGAATTTGGTAGTTTAAAGTAGTTTAACGGTTACGGTGATGACATCATTAATTGGTAATGAGTTTTAATCTAAGTCAAACGTCTTCACCTAGAAGCTGTCTAATTAGGGTCTGCACTATTTTCTGCCATTTCTAGCAATATTTCCTGTATTTTCTGAAGTGACTTTCCCAGTTTTGTGTAGGTACGTGTCATATAGAACCACACAAGACACTCCTCATATTTCTTTAAAGTATTGTTCAAGTCCAATTTTTATGACTGACATAAGCGCATGGGGTACATAATCGTATACACAGTTTGGAGATACAGTTATTTTGTTGAAGTCAACCTGTCTAATAAAAAAAACATTTTTCTGTCTTAAAAACCACACAGTCTTTTGACGTTCACATATAATCTATTGATCAGAAATGATATGTTATTCCATTATTCATTGTGGTTCAACTGTTTTGCCATCTTGTGAACAAAAAAGAAAATGCAAATGTCCCCAACTTCAGCTAAGTTGCTTTAAATAACAAATTTAGCATACCAGGGGTTAAAATCATTACAGGTAAATTATAATTCACTAAATTTCACACCCAATATATGTTAGAAAGTTTTACCTAGAGCTTTCGTCCTACAACTTTGGACTTCATCTGGACAAAAGCTCTAGTTGAAGCTCTAGTTAAAGGATTCTGGCAAGTTACCACTGAAATGGTATTATTTCATTAACTACAACTTTATACCTGCATTCAGTATTCCGCAGAGGCCGCGATTATGCGAAATCTCAGTAATTGCATGTGAAATTAGTTAGCAAATTAAAATGAATACCCCATAGATAGGTTTCTATCAAAACAACGGGTAAATGTTTTAATTTTAAAACTCCTCTTCTAGCTGGAGCCTTAATTCATGATGCCCTCAGCAAGCTGTACAACGTGTCCAAAAAGAACGAGATAGCTGAACAAATCAGAGACTTGTTGGTGGATGAGGAGTGTCCGGAGAAGGTCCATTTGATCTCCCAGTACCTAGAAATGATGGATACGGATGCTGAGGCAGAATATAGATATGAGAATGAAGATTGGTTCGAAGGTAAACTTGAGGACACTTGTATGGGCGGAAAAAATTGAAATCGGGCTCACATGCAGCTCATGGCTAAGTGGTTGGAGCCATGAATCGATATCTTAAAGGTCGACACTGCATTGGTTTGAGTTTGGGGGGGGAAAAAATCAACATGAGAAGGTTTTTCCAGATGACCTAGGATGCTCTTCTGCCAGTCACAGCTGGACTGTTCTATTTTGACAAAACTCATTGGTCAAATTTTAACTTTAAACAAAATCTGACCAGTCAGATGCTTAAGAATGATCTTAGACTGAAGCTAAGTTTAATTACCTCAGATCCTCGTAATTTCTTCTAACAAAAAATAATGAGCCTCTTTTCATTTTTTTGTGTTTAACTCTTCAAAAAGGCAATTTGCCAACAAATTTAGTGTGAGTGTTTTTAGAAAAAATATACAGGTGTAACCACATTCCCTATGGGACAATTTAGAACATTGTGTAAAATAATGCGATTGAAGCAACATTTTTTTCTAAAGGATAACTTTTTAATAAGTTAAATCCATGCCCCTCTGTCATAATAGCAGGCTTTTATGAGGATACAAATATCATGAGATTACAAAAACAGCAAACAAATATGACTATTTATGTTTTTCCTTGTACTTGTATGTATCTGTTTTTACAGGATTGAACAAGAAATATAAAACTAAGGGAGAGGTGATGAGGAACAGTGCACAAACACGGATACGAAGCTACTACAATACTGTAAGTATTCTAATTTAGTTAGCTAAGGCTAAAATCAGATGCATTCATTTCTAAATAATATCTGAAGCTGGGGTCAATAATAGCTGTAATCTCAACACAATGATCATTATTACATGAACTATAAATAGATGTAACACGATTGGTCACATCCCCAAAATAGTTGAGTCAATAAATATAGATGTTGACCCGCTTTCGCTGATATGAACCGGTCTATTAATAGAATGCAAATTTCCATAAATATTATGCACGCGCATCTACAAAACTTCCTTTGAATTTTACGCATTGAGAGATACTCATCCCAGACGAACAATATTCACAAAGTAAACAATGTAAACTATTTTCTTGCATTTAAGTTTAGATAATAATTAAAGAAATAAAAACTATTTATTATTACCTATTTATAGTTCATGTAATAAAACAGTTATTTACTTATTAGCTGGGAAATATGCTGCTGATATTGACTGCAAAAATTGTTGATGATTTTTGGTCAATATCAGAGCATATTTCCCAGTTTATGAGTAAATAACTGTATATTATTGTGTTGTTATGATGCATTTCAAAAACAAAGACAAAGTAGTACATACATATGAAGTATAACTGGGTCACGGCAAATAAATTGATGCAATTTGACATAATTTATCTCCAAAACGGCTTATTATTTAGCTCCTTGGTGGATAATTTGATACAATTTGACATAATTTACCTTGAGAACAGCTATTATTTAGCTCCTTAGTAGATCGAAGACACTCTTAATGGTACCTTTAGCAAAGTTTTTGCTTTTGTTATGGATAAAATGTAAGAATATCCTCGATGTACCTGAACCACAATACACATCTTTTAAATAGAGGATCTGACACGAGTTGTCATTTAATACAAAACATTAAATGAGTTAAGGAAAAGTAAAAGTAAGCGAGCCTACGGCGAACTTACTATTATTTTTTCCTGGACAAGTTTAAAAATGTTTGTATTAAATGACAGCGAGTGTCAGATTCTTTTATCACATGATTTTAGTCACCAGTATATGATTTTACAAAATTTTACCAACAGTGCATGGTGAAATAGTGGTGTGAGATGATCTGCATTATGATTACATCATCGGTCAAAAAGCTATTTTACACTAGTGTAATATAAGAATATATGTAGTGGGTTTGTTGAATGGAAAACAAGTGGAATCATGTGATAAAAGGGAAATATTGGTGATATGAAAATTGTGTGTGGCCAAAATCCTACTATTTTAAATGGTTAAGTAGGTCCTTTAAGATGGGACCCTAAGACTTTATGGGTTTGCTTTATTATAAACAGCATTTTGTATGTAGGTCAAAAGTGAGCTTAGAAAAACTAGGTCACATAAAAAAAAAAACATGCATGTAAGCAGTAACAAGGGGAGACTTTTCAAAAGGGTTCCTGATTATGTCATGCTGATACCATATAGGTTAACCCGTAGCGTGCTGCATAACCTGGTTGTTCTTGGGGGCCTATAACTATATGTCGACATAATACAGCTGCAAATGGCACAAATCACAGAAGCTGGGTAATTAATATCTACAGTTTTTACATTGGCCTGATCATTTTGTACCTGTCAGGTTCAGTTTTAATACCTGTATGTTGTCACCATTGGCAGGCCAAGGACCAGGTGGAAAAAGAATGTGAGGGTGAGGTGAGAGAGTCTCTTCTAGAACTGCTAGACACTCTTCAGGCACGGCTCAAGAAGGCAGATTTCCACGGCGGGTACTTTGACCGCACCGCTAAGGCAGGTGAACGATTGTGTGACAAGAAAGGCTGGTTCCAGTGCCAGGGTGCCTTCGATGTGGCGCGTTGTGAGCATTTTCACACCATCAACCCGTACTTGTCCAAAGGATACAGGCAGTTGTTCGGGCTGTGGAATCTAGATCACATGTAAGCTGTTTGGTAAAATTTGCATCATCATTATATGTCAAATTTAATATAACTGTGGATGACTTGTCAGAAAGTCTTTGGTATCAGCTCTAGTTCTGGAGTCTAGTTAGATGTCTGGTAATCTGATTAAAATCATATCCTCTGCTATGAGAATCTGATGACGAGTCAATAAAACCTTGGCCAATTCTTGTGCAGATAACTCTGCCAATTTTCTTCAGCGATATTTCTTCTCATTAAAATCTTATTAACATGCATATGCGGCTTGACTTTTGGTTATATAGCTCTCCACGTTGCAGTGCAAATTTACCTTAAATTTTTAATAATTGATTATTTTAGAATTGAAAAATCCCGTGAGGTGTTGCCGACGCTAATCGAGGCTGCCAAGTCAAGACAGAAACATGAAGTCTTAAACTGGGAGCATGTTTACAAGCTGCTGTTTACTCGGGAAAACCTCAAACTTGTGCAGGTCGGCTGTCACAAGAAGGCAGCCCGGCAACAAAAGTGCCATATACAGGACTTCCTTGTTTCCTAGTTGTTAGTGTATAAATAATGTATCATTTTATGCATTGATGTCTCTTTTTTTTTCTCTTTTTTTTTTATGGTCACGGTCATAGTTATGGCCCTTGCAGCTTAGGGAGCATGTCATTTTCCAGTTATATTGATTTTTGAAAATTTATACAATAAATAATTTTATAGATTTTCTTTAAAACAGTTAAAATGTATGCTTTAGCATAAAAAAAGACCCTAGGCTAAAACCTATCTTCAGATAAATACAGTTGTTCATATTCTACCAAAGAAAAAAGTGACAATTGCATATTTTTTGCATCAAAAAAATGGGTCAAATGTGACACCTAGTTGTAATATCATAATGTCAAATAGGCAATTCTTAATATGCATAATTTGATACGATAAAATATGTGGGAGGTCTTTCAGATTTGTAATTCCAATACTTATTTCCATTCCAGTATTTGAGTATGTGCCGTATTTCATTTTCTTTGTTAAATATTTGATATGAAAAAAATATATATGAGGTCTATCAGGTTTGTAATTCCAATACTTATTTCCATTCCATTGTATGAATATGTGCAGTATCTCATTTCCTTTGCTCAATATTTGTATACAGTTTCTACTGGTTGGTTAATGAACTCTGGATTAAAGACTTCCAAGTTTAAAGTCATCGGTGACCCGAGACTTAAGTCTTTGAGCAAGACATATTTACTACTTATTGCTCCAGTAAGGAAATACCTTAGTCCTGGTTCTACCCAGGAAGTGAACTCTACTTACCACCATGGAAATAAATCCTGAAGCGCTTCCTTCTTATGTTTCTTTTAAAAATACTGTGTGTTTTTTCTGCATAAATGTATTTGTAATTGCATGATTTTTATCTTGACGTGCACTACATATATTCCTACACATTGACTTTTCTAGCATATTTCTACAAGTTTAGAAGCTGTATGTGATATAAGTAGTTAAAGTTTAGATGATTATGCACATATAAACTATTATATAAATAAAGACTTGTGTTGAGGTCAATATATAGTTTTAAGGACCTGGATAATTTTTTACTGACAATTTTATACTGACTGAAGACACAGTCCAGTGTCAATATAGATATTAGCATGTTTGTCTGGTACTATATAATGTTTTGAAGTCTCCATTAATTAATTGTAATTAACAATGACACAGACTCATAAATTTATTGTTTCCTCTATTATTATAATTTTTTCATGAATCTCCATGAATTTGTACATTTTAAAATTCAGGGTTTTGCAATTAAAGATTTTGCACTTTGATTTATAACATGTGAACTTGTTGTTACAAATTAACTACATGTACTATGTCAGGAATTCTTGGCTAAAGTTTTGAACAGATCGAAGGCTTTACCTTGAACTCTTGATTGGTCAAGGATATCAAGTGCTGTCTATGAGTATATAAGAATCTGGTTAGAACTTCACAAAGTAATAATTCAGCTACAAATCCTAAAATCATCCATTTTGTGAGTCTTTGTAGAAAAAGTAGAACATAAGTTTTCATGATGTTTAAGAATGTCTGTGAACAACAAATTATTTATTACATGTTCATTATTCCTGTACAAGTGTGTATCTTGTAACTTCATTTTTAGCTGTCGTTTTTGAAGGAATATTTTTTTGTTGACTCTTACACTTTTTTTATTGAAAATAGCGGCTCTATTGTCATGATCCTCACATGTCTGTTTTAAAAAAAAAAAAGAATATCAAAGATATTCACTTTGATGTTGGTATACTTTTTGCTATCAGAAGCCAAACTCAATTCTCAAGGGCACCGAACCCAGTAGCCCAATCAGTAGAGCCCAGGCCTCGACATACAAAAATAGTTAAAAATTGTAGTGGTATAGCTCCCATGCTAACCCTCAAGCAAATATAAATATAGTTCCACGACTGGTTGGCCCGGTGTCAGGATAATGTGACTAGGTGTGGTATCATGCCATGTGTTCATGGCATGCTATACACAGTGAAGGCAGCACTATATCTGCTTCAAGTGGACATCGTCTCCAGATAACTGAAATACTGTTGGTGGGAGATAAACCCAATATACAAATAAACATTCCTGAAGGGCAGGTAACCCATAAATTTATTTTGGCAGAGTGATCCCCCTTTTAATAGATTTGTATTTTCGTTTTATTTTTCAGCACTGAAAAAAAAATGCTATAAGCTGACAGCTGTTGTCTTCCATGATCAAATTTTTTGTATTGTGTTAGCTAGAAACAATTATTCTATTTGATCTCATCAATAGATTGGCAGCAATTTACATGTATAGTTTTAATTAACCACCTCAGATAAAAATATCAGATATATATTTTTATATGTATTTTATAATCTCAGATAAAATTTTCACGTGTTTCATCCTAAAGTCTACTTTTATATTCTTCAGCACTTTTTCATGAAATAAGGGTATATTTTCTAAATATTTCTCACTTTAATAGGGTTATAATATGTATATTTTACATCATTTATTCAACTTAACATATCATTTTATACATGTCATGGTATATTTCTCAGTCTTTTTTTATGGATGTTTATTGAATTTGTTATGAAAACATACACTTGGGCCCATATTCCCAAACCATTCTTAAGCCTCAGTCATGACTTAAGCCCAAGTCACAATTTTCATACCAACCCAACAAAAATAAGTATATTTATGAAGTTTCAATGTAACTTAAACTGAAAGTAGCAAAGTTAAAGTATAATGCAAAAATACAGACATGTAGCTAACTACATAATGAAAATATTGTGGATTGAAATCCATGACTTGCGCAATTTTTACTTAGGAATGGTTGGTTAATATGGGCCTTAACCCATATCATGTTTCCTTTTATGATCACATAATACTAATATTTACATTGTTTTGTTGTTATTTTACTAACATTTACAAGGAATGGAAACTGCATTGCTATATAATCAGGAGCCAAAAGTGCAAATCCTGGTCAAACATCTTTCATTGGGAGCTGGCTGATCTAGAGCTATGCTATTTGCCTATTCCTGATTGATAAGATCTAATAATTTGCATTGAAAATGCAATTATTTTATATTAATTGTAAATTGTACCAAACCTCTTATTTAGCTCCTCTTTTTCTTTTTGTAGAGACTTCGGGTTTTATAAAACTATAGATCATTTCCACATCAATGAAGATCCCTTATCTTGACAGCCATCTTTGATGGTAACTTCAAGGGATTTTCAGATGAATTGCATAGAAGCGTAAAATTTTATTTTCTTGTAATTTCTTCAGTTATGGTCCAAAAATTAAAATCTATACATCATTGAAAAGCTCTTGAAATTCATATTTTTAGAATACAATAAAATTTAAAAATTGATAAATGCACGAAGAATTAATACACAGAAATAAATATAATTATTGGCTCATCCTTTAACAAAATTAACTGTGTATCTTTTTTCCTTTTTTTTGTTGTATTGTTTTACCTTTTAAACTATCAAAATATAGTTTTGATATTTACAATACTTCTTAAAAGCTGTTAAATTTGATATAAAATTCAGTAAAATAGACTGAAAAATAAAAACACAGTAGTGAGTTATTACCACACATATTTTTCGATTTCAGGCTGCATTAGCTTCTGCCTTCAAAAATGGCTGCCTTACACTGTCCTATCAGTGCCTATGACATCACATAAAAACTCTCTATACAAAGCATGCACTTACTAAGACTTGATATAACAGTTGCTAGAGCAATTCATTGTCAAAACAAGATATTCTGGTTCCGAATCATAGAAATATGAGAATTTTTTATTTATTTTGTTTCGTAAACCCATTGCTGGAAACATTTTACAGGTGGCATCTGTCAGTTTGGTCCAATCATTTTATCTCAAATAACCAAATGAGTCATTGAAACCTGAAAAGGAATTGCAAAATGCTGTTCATTGATGCCAAAGATCTGTGTGAACAATCAAGGATAAGTCTCCGCTTGTCATTGCAAACAGGTGTTTACTATCTGAACCATGCTGCAGAGATAGCTATTTTTAAACTTAGAAAACCACATGACCACTTCCTTTACATAAGTCATCCGGGTAATCCCCTTTGACTTCGCTATCTATTTTTAGCATATACCGCTATCGCGCTTTTAATATACTTGAAAAGACTAAAGATTTGGAGAATTTTTTTCATGATTATTACAGACTATAAAGTAAGTGTTCAAAATCATCTTTATAATGACTAAGGTATGAGTTGACACAAAAAGTATGACCAAATTCACCAAAGCGGTGGTTAGATATTAGTACGTGTATTTAATATAGGCAAACTGTTGGATACTACCTTTAAATGGGTATGTTTTATGTTAAACCTTTTTTTGCTGGAAACACCTTAAGGGTGGAGTGGGTTTTTTGTTAAACCTTTTTTCTTGCTGGAAACACCTTAAGGGTGGGGTGGGTGTTATGTTAAACCTTTTTTTGCTGGAAACACCTTAAGGGTGGAGTGGGTTATTTGTTAAACCTTTTTCTTGCTGGAAACACCTTAAGGGTGGGGTGTGTTTTATGTTAACCATTTTCTTGCTGGAAACACGTTAAGGGTGGGGTGGATTTTATGTTAACCCTTTTCTTGCTGGAAACACCTTAAGGTTGGGGTGTGTTTTATGTTAACCATTTTCTTGCTGGAAACACGTTAAGGGTGGGGTGGATTTTATATTAACCCTTTTCTTGCTGGAAACACCTTAAGGGTGGGGTGGGTTTTATGTTAACCCTTTTCTTGCTGGAAACACCTTAAGGTTTGGGGGTGTTTTATGTTAACCCCCTCCTTGCTTGAAACACCTTAAGGGTGGGGTGTGTTTTATGTTAACCCCCTCCTTGCTGGAAACACCTTAAGGGTGGGTGTGTTTTATGTTAACCCTTTTCTTGCTGGAAACACCTTAAGGGTGGGTAGGGTTTTATGTTAACCCTTTTCTTGCTGAAAACACCTTAAGGGTGGGGTGGGTTTTATGTTAACCCTTTACTTGCTGGAAACACCTTAAGGGTGGGGTGGGTGTTATGTAAACCCTTTTCTTGCTGGAAACACCTTAAGGGCAATTTCACAGGTCAAGTAGGGGGGTCGTCTTATAAGGGAATAGTCTTATAAGTGAGTAAGTACGGTACATGCCTAACTGTTCTGTTACATTGATAAAATATATTGATGTTATTGCTTTCTCTACTTTTTTATACAACACAATTTGTAAATTTCTAATGTGGTTCTCACAAAAAGTAACCATGCTGCTTGAAGAGACCACCTGTCTTAAGAGACCACTTTTGCCCTGTCCCCAGGGTGGTCTTTTTATACCGGTTTGACTATTTATTTTTATAAAAAATATATCTTCCATTAATATTTGTTAACCACAGAACATTTACAATTTTTATAGAAAAGGTAAAATAATATGTCTGTTAGAGTTTTTATTACGACTTAACTGACAGGATATAGTAAGAATTTTGAGAGATTTGTGTATGTTCTGTTGCCATGTTCACATGATCTTGTTACTGTAATTTATGTCAGAAATTTTAACATCTATTTTCCTGATGTATTTTTTGTTAAAGAATATATTTTTGAAGGAGGCATACAATATTTGCTGTTGAATTTCATCCAACTATTTTATATCCTAAATAAATAGCTAAAACACATTGTTATGTTGTCTCCATTATTCTTATTGCAGACAAAGGGCTGAAATTTTGTTGATGCGATGTTTTACAACATTTTCTTTGTTAAGATCCCTTAATTTTTAGCTCACCTTGTTCAAGGCCGTTCCGGTAACCCTTTGTCTGCAGTACCATGCGACATCGGCAATTTACTTGTGAATATACTAAAGTTTTTATCCAATCTTAACCAAACTTGGTCAGCATGGCTGCAATAAATATTGGATGAGTTCATAACTGGGTCATGTGGGGTCAAAAAAGAGGTCACCAGGTCAAATTTTAGAAAAACCTTGTGAACACACTAGATGTCATATTTATGGCCCAGTCTTCACCAAACTTGGCCAGAATATTTGCCTGCATAAAATCTTAGTTTGTTTCTTAACTTGGTCATGTAAGGTCAATAAGTAGGTCAAATATTCGAAAAACCTGGTGAACATTAGGGGCCTTATTTACGGTCCAATCTTCACTAAACATGGACAGAATGCTTGCCTGCATGGAATTAACTGGATCCTGTGGCGTCAAAAAGTAAGCCCCTAGTTTAATTTGTAGGGAGAAAACATGATAGAGGCCATATTTATGGCCCAATCTTCACCAAACTTGGCCAGAATGTTTGCCTGTCTAAAATCTTAGATGAGTTTGGAACTGGGTCATGTGGGTCATTTGGTCAAATCCTAGAAAATGTTTTGATCAACCTAAAGGCCACACTTTTGGTCCAATCCTTACCAAATATTTCAAAAGTAAATAATTCCTAATTACTTGACAACAGATACAAGTCTACTAAAAGCCTGTGTCCTCAGGTGAGCAATTAAGGGCGATCATGACCCTCTTGTTAGTTTCTTGGGCCTGTTGTCTTAGCAACATCCATTTAGTTACTGGGGATGATGTCTACTTTAGCCGATTAAAACGTTGCATTCACAGTGTATCGCATGCCTTGATCACCAGGAATGATACCACACCCAGTCATATTCTGACATGGGCCAACGAGTCGTAGACCTTACATTCAGAACAGATCAATTATTTTTGTTTTTCTTCTCATCTTCAACCATAGGTTATTTGGCCTTTATTTTCTTCGGTTACCAAGGAAGCTTTAATACTTTCCATTCAACGGCTGGTATGTTGCAGTGTGGCTTTGAACCATAGATATCCTGCACATGGAGCAGATGTTCTATCAACTGCTGTAATGTTTTGAAACATAAGCCAATAACCAAGGTCAGAAAAAAGGTACTACCATTGAACAGATTATTGTTCTGTGGAAGTTACTTTTTTAACCATCTAAGCGATAGTATGCACATGAATATTTTTTTCTTTCAGTTCCGCTGAAAGCATATGCAACTTATCAAAGCATTGGATTGGATTCACTTGGATTGGCCGGCATTTTTGCCGATACTGTGCAGCGACATTTCTTTCATTATAGCACAGGGGCACTTATGAGGTGCCCAGGGACTGAACCCAGCTGGTTTATTACCCGACGAGTCAGGCGTAATGCCCTTAGCTCCGAGCATTTGGAGGGAAGCCACTACTACCAACTTTAAAGTCTGATTTGACTCGGCCCAGGTTTGAACCCGCGACCTTTCGAGCCGCACGACAATACTCTACCACTTGAGCTTTTGTGGCCGATTTTAAAGCACTGGTGTTAATGGACATTGTTAACTGCACGAACATCTTGTATATTATCATGATTATTATTATGCTATATTTATATAGCACTTTTTTCATATACAAGCGTGCATTCAACAGCGCTGAGTACTTATAAGTATAATTATTATACCATAATTATTTAGCACTTTTTCTATAAGCCTAGTTCAAAAGGGCTTAATATTTTTTCTAACACATACATGTTATATATGCAAAATAAAATATTGAAAAGAAAAACATTTTAACAACACACAATGAAAATTTGAGTAAACAATTGCATAAAAACTGCTTAGTGACACTAAAATTGTCATACAACATGATAAAAACGTAAAATAACCCATAGCAATAAATTGAGGCAATATCTAATTTGTCAAAGAGTGAAACGGACATTATTCAAAACCCAGATTTCTATCTACTTGTGCAGAAGTGGTTGTAAAATGGTTTCTTAAGTGTTGTCTTAAGTGATTTCTTAATAATGGCTTACGAGCTCTTTCTTGGAAGACTGAGTAACCCAATTACATGTAGCTATTTAAATAAAAAAAAACAATTATACCCATTCATCCAATTGTATTTTTTATTTCTTTACAACAACAAATAAAATATCCAGACAACTCAACAACACATGTATATGGTTATTGCAAAACAGTGATATTTAACAAAATATGTATATATATATATATCACAACAGATATGCTACTTGCTACATAAACTTCATTAAATTCATCGATATCAATGGGGCACGCAAAGCACCTACTTCAAATTTGACAAGCATAGCATAAATGGATCCATTTTTATATGCCCATGGCGGGCGGGCAGCGTCCAGTTGATTGTCCGGAGCATAACTCCAACATTAACAAAGCTATTGACTTGAAACTTCATATGTGGATAGATCTCGTTCACACAGCAGTTTCAAATTGCTCTACTGACGGATGTATTTTGCCCGCCTTGCGCGCGCCGCCTTGCGCTGTGTTGTTTTTTGTATACATAAAAAAATCCAAATATCAGACTATGACAGAGAATACAGATCTTGATAGAACAGCTAGCTTCCAGAGCTGGTTTATCAGGATCTACACTATTTGTTAGTGAATTTCTTAGGAAAACCTTGTGTTACCTCCCCATTGCACTGTTAGCAAATAAATAAGAATAAATTACTAAAACTGATTACTGCAAAGGAAAAAATGGTTTAGAAAGAGCTAATTCAATCATAGTAATGAGTATTATAATTGTTATTATTACACTATAATTATATAGCACTGGAGCTGGTTTATTAAAATCTGCACTATTTGCTGCTGAATTTCTTATGAAAAAATCCATGTTACCTTGACATGGTATTGTTAGCAAATAAATAAGTTATTATAACTGACTACTGTTAATAAAACATGGTAAAGTACGTGCTAATTAAAGCATACTAATTAGTATTATAATAACTGTTATTATTATACCATAATTATAAAGCACTGGAGCTGGTTTGTCAAGGTGCAAAATTTGCTTCTTATGAAAATCCCCCGTTACCTTGACATGGTACTGTTAGCAAATATATAAAAATAAGTTATTGTAATAATTACTACAAAGGAAAAAATGGTTAAAAAATTTCTTATTGAAGCAAAATAATGTCAATTAAAATGCAACAGTCAACAGTTTATAGTATGGAGATAAAAATAATTAATGAAAAGGATGATACTGCTATTTAACATGAACAAGATTACAAAATGAACAAGATTTCAAAGAGGAAATTATAGTTTCCTACCATTAATGTCCCTTTTATTGTTGCTTATTAAATTTAAATTAATTAAAATTATATATCTTCGCATTATTATTTAAAGCATCAATAAAGGGCACATTTATACACACAAGTAAAATAGTTATAAGTGAAATAGAGGTCTGAACAGCTATTGTGGATTTCATGAGATCGGCATGTAAAATAATGCCCGAAATAATCCGCCTTTTACAAATAATGTATGAATTAGTTGAGGATTTATAACTTATCTCACCGCTTAGCCTCCAGCTGAATTTCTGTGCGCTGGTGGTTCTATCCAGACGTCTGTCTTGGGTCTACCTACACTAAATAGCTACCCAGACATCTGTCTTGGGTCTACCTACACTAAATAGCTGACTGTCGCTATAAGGATCACAATGCAGTTCAAAAACATTTTTTTTTAAATCCATGCTTTACACGACATATGATTTGCCATGCAATTTAGTCCTGTTCAGTTATCGTACAGGTGTATACAGATGCAAAATAGTTGGTTGTCTGGTTGTTTCTTTTTCGAGTTTGTATTCCAAGGTTGTTGGGGGGGGGGGGGGGGGTGGAGGGGGGTTCAACGAAAGTCGAAGACTGCTTGGACGTATGAAAACAAGTTTTAAATATTAATTTTGTATAGCTCTATATGGAAAACAATGAAGCGGTGTGCGTCAACGTACATCGTGTAATATATCTCAAGGCAAAATTGCCCCGACAACGACTGAATAATTAAATACATTCTAACACGATCGACGGAATACACTATATGACCGAATATACTTTATAAACATCGAAGGATTGTATCGTGCATTTTTATATTTCCTCAAGCAAATGCATACAGTGTGATTTTTAAAGAGCTTATAGCAGACCCAAAGAGTTTCTGTCAGAGAGTTGCCTTTTAAATTTAAAGGTCGTTTGCTACCACCTGATAGGGTCCATATATATAAAGTCCAGAATTGTGACGTTTAATTAATATCCCCTTTCTGTCTGACTGTATTCCTTCTCTGCTCTTGATATTGACAAAGTGACAGCATTGCCTCTTAAGTAACAAATACCTAATTAAACAAAATAACAATTTCAACATTAAGTAAACATTAAAAATCACAAATGAAAATCGAACCAGAGACTACTAGAACGAGAGTCTAGGACCCAAAAATTTGGCCATTGAGGAAAATGAAACGTTTCATTTGTGAAACTTTACAAAATCGTTATGCCTAGATCGTAATGTTTTCACAAATTACTTTTATCTAAGCTAGTTAACTGACTGATTAGCTTACAATGTCCCGGTTTAAAAGCGGTTCAATTCTTGACATCTCTGTGAACTTTTCTCCAATCCTATGTGTTGACTTAATCTATTCTTTTTTATGGAAGAAAACATGCACAAACATCAGCAAAACATTGTCCCGATTTAATATCATTAAATGTTTCCACTGAACACAATCGTAACGGCTATTTTCGTCATTCCCTTATCAGATAATCGGAAATAGATAATCGGAAATAGTTCTACACGCATGCGCAGAAAGCACCAAAAAAAAAATGAACTTCGGCATGTCTCAGTTTTTGGGGCAAACGTCACTTACATGTAAAACGGCAAAACGTACAGACGATTTACAGACCGTGATCTGTGCGTTTTGATTCTCAGATCTTTGCTATGCGTTGTCAAATTTCGCGAATATTTTTTATGAAAATCACAATTGATAAACTAATTAGTAAACTTGAAAGAAATACGAACGTTGGAAAGGGGGAGATAGGTGGGGCGCATAAAGGGGTCAATCGAATATTTTCGAAAAGAAATTACAAACGACTTATTACATCTAAACAAGCACGATCTTTAAACGATGGACTTCGGTATTACACAATAACAGACGGCCCACGGCAAGTGACGACAGTGTACTTTGATCTTCGGCAAGTTCCGTCTAAACCTTGTGAAGATTCGCCGAGTCTGCGGAAAGTGCTGAACTACAGACTTCCGTGTGCTTCGTCTTTCCTGGGTGGTTGTTGTTGGACGACTTCCTCTTGAAGCCGTCCTAAAGTTCCCTGCGACATGTCCGCCTCGCCGCCGTAAGAGACCATGGGTCCATACGCGTTGGTTCGGGATTCCTTGCTATGCCACATCCCGTAGGTGAAATAGAGCACCAGTCCTGTAACACAGGATAGGGTAAAAAAACAAATTAAGAATTAAAAACAAAGCTTTTGGACCAGAACAAACTTATCAGCCGACATTTTATTGTTGATACGGAAACGCAGGCTGGCGCACCCATCCATACACCAACCACACTTACCGTTGCTTAACCGCGCAACTTTGGAAGACGCTTAACCCGCGTCGCTTAAAATAAGACCATTAAGCGAGGCTGGTTTGAAGTGCTTATATTTCTACCACTATGATCGCTACAATTAAAACAAGAAAGTATTGATGCGAAGCGTCGAAGGCCGCCGTCGAGCGTCTGTTCAACAGTGACCCGTACATGTATCCCAATCGTCTTAACAATAGCATAAATTTGTTGTTATTACAAATTAAGAACGAATATAGCCTTATTTATCAATACATATACACCAGTCTGAATGACTTGTTATGTTACAGGTCCCCTTCATGGGGGGATTATTTTCGCGGAAACATACTATCTGCTTACTCATTAAATAAAGTATGTCCTTACACAGGGAGTCAACTATTTCCCTTTCCTATAACTCGTCCAGCTATCTCCTAGCCACAATTAATACAGGGAATAACTATAACATATTCAAGGAATATAACGACTAACAACAAAAGAACGCCACGTTAAAAACGTTAATTAATTTCCCACTCAATATTTGATTTTCATGTGTAACAAGTTTGCAAAATGTAGATCTATAAGAATAACACATGAAAACTAACAGAAAGATATACACGTTTGCAAAAGAAAACAAAATAAAAAGTGTTAAGTACACGTTTGTAGTATCATGGTTGTAAATAAACTAGCTCATCGACTAATAGTTATCAATTACTAAAATCACAGTAAAGAGGAACGAATTGTCAATTAACGTAACAAAAGAGAAGGTTCTTATGTTCCATAAGTTCCCATGTTCCATAAGTGAATACCGTAACAAAGGCAGATAATCATGACTTTAAAAAATGTCTCCAATCCATTAATTACAAACGATGCCAGGAATTAGCAAATCGGAAGTTCCCTTGCCCGGCGTTACTCGGCTGCTAAGCCCTGCCAGATTATACTAAATGCACATGTACGTTACCGCCCATTGCAAATTGTTACAATTGTCGAACGATACGATCATCGAAACTGATCTTCTGTTGAAAAGGGTCGACTCTAGTCAGTTCTTTAGAGTACGGAAACGATGATTTGAAAATGTTTTTAATGTGCTCCAATCTAGCCAAATACAGTAAATGTACTACTATGGCGCAGTAGCATTTAATAAATAAATTATGTTGACATGGAAATGTATTATACATTTTCACATTTTAAACATACGTTTAAATGTATTTATACCATAAGAATGCTCGAACATGCGTTTAAATGTTTGGATAAAATAAGAATGTTCGAGCAGACCTTTCAATGTATTCATACCATAACAATGTTCGAACAGTCGTTTAAATATATTCATAACATAAGAATGCTCGAACAGACGTTTAAATATATTCATAACATAAGAATGCTCGAACAGACGTTTAAATATATTCATAACATAAGAATGCTCGAACAGACGTTTAAATATATTCATAACATAAGAATGCTCGAACAGACGTTTAAATATGTTCATAACATAATAATGCTCGAACAGACGTTTAAATATATTCATAACATAATAATGCTCGAACAGACGTTTAAATATATTCATAACATACGAATGCTCGAACAGACGATTTGATAAAGTCAGAATGTTCGAATATGAGTTTAGATGTATTGACAACATAAGAATGTTCAAACATGCGTTTAAATGTTGTTGCTTTGTTGTTCTTGGTTTTCTCTCAATTTTGAATTTTTGCTTAAGTCATATGTTCGAAGATACGATCAAATGGATCGCTTTTTCTCCAAATCATTCTTACAAAAAGACTGCGGCATTTCACGTTAGGCTTGATCACGATATTTTTTTAAGAACACATAACTAATCCGTCGAAAACTTTAAACATTAGACACAAGATACATATTTCTAGAAACATAAGCAGAAATTAGTGTACATCCTGATCAGGCAGCTCTCATCGGGTCTGGCTGGTCTGGATCTACATTTATTTTCTAAATTGGAACACTTTGTTCTTAGCAGCCTTAGAATAGTATTATCGTCGCTTTCGATGTTTCCTGTTTCCGATATAAAGTCTGATACATGATGCGAGTAGTGATTGATCAGACGTATCCTTCACTTGACAGTTACGCCCAGAGGTATCAATCAAGATAGAAAAACTAAATCCTGAGTTCCGTAGATGAGAAGTTCAAGCCAAATTCAGAGCGGTAACATATCCGCAGATTTTCAACATAAAGGCAGTGCAAGTTGATATGAATGGCATCTGACATCCTGTTGTTTAATTACTAGGCCTGATTTTGGGGCATAGCTAGAGGTCTCTGTAGTCTCGGTGATGGGTTGGGGATATTGAGATCTAGAGTCTCCAATTTATATACCAGCCCAATTTATATACCAGCTTACCAACGGTGGTGCAGTAAGTTCGTGTGTAACAAGTGTGACTAGTTGTTTTATGACGTCATTAACCATAAGGTTACAGTAAGTTTATGTGTAACATGTGTGACCACCGGTAGTTGTTTTAAGACGTCATTAACTATAAGAGCCGTGGATACATTACACACACTAATTGTGTTATGACCTTCCTCCACTATGACAATCCAGTATATAGTGTATGACCTTACCGAGTATAACAGCACTGAATACAGTATGCACACTAATTGATGTATGCCATTCCCCACTATGACAACCCTGTATACAGTACACACTAATTGGTGTATGACCTTCCCCAGTATAATAGCACTGAATACAGTATGCACACTAATTGATGTATGCCATTCCGCACTATGACAACCCTGTATACAGTACACACTAATTGGTGTATGACCTTCCCCAGCATAACAGCACTGAATACAGTATGCACACTTTTGATGGATGTTATTCCCCACTATGACAACCCTGTATACAGTACACACACTAATTGCTTCAAGACATTTCCCGCAATAGAAGCCTCTTATACAGTACACACACTAACTGGTTCTGGCCCCTTCCTGTTGTGATCTCCCACCATGGCGTTATCAAGGAGAAGGGGGCTCTTATAAAAGTAATTTTCAATGCCCTTAAAGTCACTGAGAAAATATGGGAAGGCGGTAGCTGTCGGGTTTTCTCTTTTTGTTCATCACAGATTTGTTCTAACTTTAACGTTTGGCTTGCAAGTAAATACCTCTGTGCCTTTTCAAATGTTGGTATATGTTGCAATGCTGATAGGACTTTGTCATAAACAAATCATAAAAAATGATAAGGGGTCTTTAGAAAAAAAGGAAATAAGTCAATGTCATTGATCATTATAACACCAATATCTCAACTTCAACATGAACGATGGCAAAGGAAGAGGAACCACGCCTGAAACCAACAAGTCACGCCACCATTACATTAACTTGCAAGAAGATTTAAAGCGTTGTTTTTATCTTCTACACACATGTATTAAGCTTTATTGTTCGTGCATGACAGAAATTCTTTAAAAAATTATAGCAGCTATTATTCATATTTGAAAAATGAATTAAGGTTAATGTTGTTGCTTTGTCTCTCTTAAGAAAAAGAAATTCAAGCTTTAACCACAATTTAATGAAGAAGAATCATTCTACTCATCGGATTGTGTGCGGAAAGAAAACAAAGTTAAATTCCAAAATTACATTGACATAATAAGTGTCATTATTTCTTGTGTATTGCATCGTTTAAATTTATCAAGTCATCATATTTTTATTTATCTTTTACAAACAACTATTTACAACTACTTTTCAGCGATCACTAAAATGTCGCAGAGTCATACTTCTCCGATCTTTGGTTACTTCCACTTTAACCAGTTCGAAAAATAACACCTTAGTATTTAACAAACAACACTGGTATTGTTCCACCAATGCAATACAAAATCCTGACGTGATATAGAAAACTCACTTAAAATGAATTTAAGTAAATTATTTAAAAGCAGACACAAACAGAGGATGCTTAAAGAAAGTCACGTGTCTTCCGCGAGAATTAGCGCGATTTGTTCATCGTCTAAAAGATTGTTTCCTATCTTTGTATGCAATCGGAACACCTCGGGTAATTCCGTCCTCGGGACAATCATACCTCAAAAGTATCTGGTGCAATGATACTTGCTCAAATCACGAACGTTTTTTTCGCCGGAAGTTGGGAGAAGAATAAGTAGTTCGCACAAAACATAAACACTGCCATCTTTTGACAGCTGCGTGTCAGCTGCGCTGGGTAAAGTAATATCGGATGATTTAAATTTGAAGCCGCCACAAATTGAAGTTTTAGTGGCATCGTACTGTAGTGAGCTGTCATCCGAGCTGCCATCTTTGTTTTGACGTCTGTCTCAAAAGAAGTCCTATTTAGATAAATGGCCGAGGCAATCCGACTACCTACATACATCCGAGAGATGGTTCGTGAATTATCCGAGGTGTCTTTGTATGCAGAGGTCTTTGGTACAATGTATTAAAGGTGGTATCATTCAGTTTCGACAAGTTGTTTTTCTCTCATACCATTTCTAATCGTTTAGTGCATTCTCTCACCAGAGGGCGTGCTACACAGTTCGCTTACACCTCTGTCAACGCCCGGTGTACAAGATTCTTGTACAAAATATAAATAATGAATAAAATGCTCGTGAGATTATTTTGATCTCTGTATATTTTACTTAAAATGAAAATGGGTATTTTTATTTTTTTTAGAACAATGTTTAAGATATATTTTATCCCAAATTTTCGGGGAACTATTTTGCGGGGGAAAAATTAAAAATAAGATCACTATCACGTGTATGAGAACTACTTTTCCCGGCGTTGACAGAGGTGTAAGCGAAACTTGTGTAGCACGCCCTGTGGTGAGAGAATGCATCGATGAAAAAAGACTTCAAGTTTCCAGGTACTAGACACGTAAGAGTAGTGGAAATGTAAGCGTTGTTTTGATTGGCTGATATCTATTCAAATTCAACTCTATCGTAGATAAAAATCCCACGGTGTATGAATGGAGTGAACACTCATAAGAAAAATGTAAAAATTTCCTATTCGAGCCCCGCAGCATATTTAGCTATTTTTGAACTAAAAGAAAACCACGTGATCACTTACTTTTGAGATCACGTTACATGATCATCCGGGTTATCAGCTATGACGTCGATATCCATTTTTAGCTGAAATCTCTTATCTGTTTATTTATAGGTTTGGAAATAATGGACATTTTAAGGGATATTTTTCACGATGTGTAATTTCCAACAATTGAAGTATTGGTTTATGCAGCATTCATGCACATACTCCCAGGAACATGGATAAGATGTTGTTACATGTAAATTTATTAGATAAAACTATCGGATACCCCTTCTTAACTATTGCGGCACTATGGAGTCAATCATAAATGTTGCTTATGATATATGAAAATGATGTTTATTGCCGGATGTCCTTATTTAGCAGGGTTAAATAAATGAAATGCGTCGGGACGTCTTTGATGCTCAGTCTAAAATCAACAGAATTAGATGGAAGACACATGACACATGACAACATACATTTTAGTGATAAGAGGTAACTGTTCCAGTTATCGTTAAATTTAAACAAATCTTGCGTTTTTAATAAACTATTTAGCAAAATAAATTTGACCAAATGTGACAACGGTGCTTATTTACACACACCTGCGTAAGTATTTTATAGTTATGCACAAAACTGGTTTAGCATAATTTATGCGGCTATCCCATGTAATACAAATGGTATAAAACATGCTCATATTAAGATTGAAAACTCGGTTTTGCAGACGAATGAAGACAAGGCAGGAAGACGATGCCAACCATATGTCACCCAAACATACCAACAAGAAAGAGCTAGAATGTGATACATTCAAGGCGCCGTAGAGAAGTTGACTATCCTGGGAACTAAACACTCTCTTACACTGTCGATTGATTACAAATGCATTTGACAGTAACGAACCATAACTCTGATGCGAAGTAAAGTAAATGCTACTTTTTTTTTGTTTTTTTTTTGCTCTCTGCTACATCTGTATTTACAAGCTGCATTGCTAACGTCGGTATACTCGGTTTCTTTTGTTAACTGATACTTCGCCAAACAGCTGCGAAATCCTACAAATGTCAGCTTTTTTATAATTGCAAGCTACACATTTTTGTTACAAGCTACAATGTTGAAAAACGAAATACGCAGTTTTTCTCTGAAAAAGGTCTCGTAGAGAAGATTCGATTTCCTGCTTTTGCCAGCTACTCTATCGTCTCCATAAAAAGTACATTCCATAAGAGACACAGCTTCTTCAGAGCGGCTCTAATGAATGCGTATGTACAAATGATGCAAGCGTCAACAAGACACCTGCCGATTCTTTGACTACACGTTTTGAAAGTCTTCCTTTGAAATAAAAGAAATGAATGTTGCTTTTGTTGTGTCTGATCGCGTGAAAGTACTAGTGTATGTAAAACCGCATTTTTTTTTGTCCCCGAGTTTCTTCGCGCACCTGTTGAAGCGGATGTAAGCCACCGCATATATGATCATGTTCCCGCGTGCAGTGCATGTATGTTTGTTTGCTGGGTTTATCGTCCCAACAACTGTATTTCAGGTATATGGAGACAGTGTCCACTTGAAGCAGATATAGTGCTGCCTTCACTGTGTGTAGCATGCCTTGAACACCTGGCATGATATCACATTATCCTGATACCGGGCAAACCAGTCATGGAACTAGCTGGAGCGACGCTCTACCGATTACGTGAATGTAAGTATGCAAGTATGCATTAAAGAGAGTCGTCTTGATTTTAAAAGGCTTATTGATTCCACATCTTTGTAAATACACGAAATGTTTCGCTATCAGCAGACAGCGCAATGGCTTTTATGGTCGTATTAAATTAAATATACAAAATTAGCTCTTCTACGAGTATAACGGTACGTTCTTTCCAAGTTTACAAATAAGCATGACGAGGACTTCTGCCTAAAACAGTTATCGACACAGGAACTTTCTGATAATTATAACCAATTTTGTTATATGAGAAAAAAATTGCCAAAACTGTCGGATACTACTTTAAAGAAATATAGCACAATTTTGCAATCAACGATCGATCAATTAATAAGCCCACTAATGTCGAGTCAGAGGACGATCCGAATGACGATCCGAAGAAGTAGACCATTTCAAGTACGGATGTAATACATTATGAACCCCAAACCGGAAATTACACGCATTACAGCAACCGGATTCACCAGCTGAGCTATAATAGCCTCAGATATCTTCATCTCCATTTCGCCTTTTACCAATGTTTGTACAACAACATTACCAAGACAAATGACGAGCAAGTTAACGTTCTGTTTGTTTTGTTTTGTTTTTGACGTACATTGCAGCGACATTTTATGATCATTATAGTAACGTCCAACTTTTTGGTGGAGGAAGACCCCAGACACATGTTTGGTTAGTACCACCGGCGCACCGCAATTCAGCTGGAAGACCTCACAGTATGTCTTTCGCCCCGAACGGGACTTGAACCCATGCGGTGAAAGGCTAAGCAGACAGGAGTTACAAATCGTCGACTCTACATTTAAGCCACGGGCTAAGTCTAAGATAACGTTAAACACCCACAGTCAGCCAAAGTTGTTGCATTGTCGTTACATTTTTTCCTGCATTTACCACAGAGGACAGTTGTCATAAAGACAGCCAGTAAGTGTACCTACAACAGTGACAAAGGCTAGCTAGCGTAGATTTCCTTCAACCAAAAATCCCTGTGTGCTCTGTCACGTATCCATGAACAACCAAAAATCCCTGTGTGCTCGATAACGTATCCATGAACAACCAAAAATCCCTGTGTGCTCTGTCACGTATCCATGAACACTTTCAAGACGAAGAAAACTTAAAAATTAAGCCTGCCTTGTTTCGATTATTCAACAGTGCTCGTGTTGAGTATCTTTCTTATATTTCTCCACATTAAATAATTAAGCGTCACCGAAAGCTCATTACTGTCAGCCTGCCACCCTAACAATACTTTTTTCTAAAATAACTATTCAACAATGACGAGCAAAATGGCTAGCCTAAATGACGAGCAAAATGGCAAGCCCTAATGACGAGCAAAATGGCGACCCAGATACGAGTCATGAGGTTTCTCTTCAAATTCCACTAACAAAGATTGCCTATATAACTCGTATTAATGTTTAAAAGCTTCAATGATTGTACTGTTGTTGTTGTTGTTGTTGTTGTTGTTGTTGTTGATGATGATGATGATGATGATGATGATGATGATGATGATGATGATATTGATGATAGTGATGATGGTGATGATGATGAAGAAGAGTGTGATGGTGATGGTGGTGATGATGATGATGCTGATGCTGCTGATGATGATGAATATAAATGAAGATATCGAAGACCGCAATGATCAAACTTAGCCTACTCACCTACGGCGAGCCAGATGACGAGTCGAATCCAGGTGAGGTAGCCGAGATTCATCATGAGGGCGGTGTTACACGCGATGCTCGCTGCAGGGATCAGCGGAACCAGCGGGATCTAGGGACGAAGCACGTATACTGGTTAAGTATTGTGTATTTTTAGGGTTTTAGTTAAAATGGTTTAATACTGGTAAAATAACATGAAGGCGGCAAAAATAGTACTGGTTGGAGAACGTATTGGGGAGCGTATATTCTGGCTAAGTACTGGTTAAAATAAATTTGTTTATGAATTGTAGCAACACTAGCACGGTCAAATATATGTATAGAGCCATATTAAGTCGGCAGAAATGAATTAGACCTATGAGTGCGGCAACAATGGTACAGGTTTTTAGTTATAATTATAAATTAACCAGAACCATTTTTTATGTATATTTCGTCTTGTTTGTTTGCTTGATTTTTGGGTTTCTCGTCCCACCAACTGTATTTCAGTTAACTGGAGGCGGTGTCCACTTGAATCAGATATAGTGCTGCCTTCACTGTGTATAGCATGCTGTGAACACCTGGCATGATACCACACCCGGTCACATTATCCTGACACAAGGCCAGCCGGTCGTGGAACTACCCTTATATTTGAATGAGCGTTAGCAAGGGAGCTATACGACTACTATTTTGAACAACTTTAGTATGTCGCGGCCAGGGATCGAACCCGGGGCCTCTCGTACCTGCAGCCGACGCTTTACCGATTGCGCTACCAGGTCCGGTCTATTTAGTCTGGTTAAATACTAGTTATTTAAATCTATGAATGCAGAAACAAGTTTAACAGAATGTTGTTTTGTTTTGTTTTTGTTACATCGCACCGACACAATTATGGTCATATTGGAGCCGTCCAGCTAATTATTGGTTGATGAAGACCCTAGACTTATATCTGGGTAAAACCACCGGCGCACCGCAGGTTAGCTGGAAAACCTTCCGACATCAAAGTTCTCGCCCCGACCGGGACTCGAGCCCGTGCGGTTAGGGGCTGAGGAGTTGCAAGTCAGCGACTCTAACCGCTCGGCCACGGGCGCATCCGATACAGTATGTATGAATAGGGCAACACGAAGCAAAAAAAAAAGGTGACAAATTATATGATTAGTATTGGTTAAATAATGTTTTAATATATTGGCTCTTTTCCACATAAATAGAAAAAATAACGACCATCACTTTTTTTGCTAAGTTTCAAATCTGATTGCATAAACTAATGATTTTATATTTATTGCATATTTAATAAATATATAAATTATAATTAAAACGTATTTTATATTACCATTTGTTCTTTGACTAATTATTCATTTTTTGTCAAAAATGCCAAAAGTTTAAAGTACTAAAAAGTACTAATGACCAATTCATGACACGCATCACAAAGCAATGTATATCTTTTAATAACCCAATTGCAGTTAATATGAAATACAACTAAACTTAGTTATACAATTAATGCAACCAGATTTGAAACTAAACACAAAAATGCAAAGGCCGTTACGTTTTACCAGTTATCTGAAAATGTGCCTATTCTCTTTATATGATCAATAATTGTATAGTTGGAAGCAACACCGATTCTGGGTATATATTACTATATTTTTCACACAATGTATGCAGTTGTTGGTTGTTATGGAAATAAAAAATAAATTTTCTTTTCAATGGAGTCATATATTTCATATTTCTTTCAAAAGTCAGCATGTTTTATTAGTCGACAAAAGTTAAACCTCACATTGTTTTGCCAAAGCGACAGTTTTGACGAAGTACTTGATCGAAATTGGTTACTTATGTAAGACGCGTTAAGGTCTAATTATACATTTAAATGTCGCACTACATTTTTTTGCCAATCAGAAGCTATAAAAATTCAAATTCCTCAGCGATTGTTTTTCAAAAGAACTCCATTCTATTTTCTATTTTACAATGAACAAAATAAATCGATCTATTTTATAAAATGGTTTTATTTTCAACTGCGCATGTGCAACTACCACGCATTCTGCTTGACTCCTCCCCTTGTGACGACAAGTTTGAACACGTCAAGACGATTGACAGTTTGATTGACAGTTTTATGGGGGCGGATTACATGTCATTTTGGTAGTACAGGTAGAATTGAGGCGGGGACTTCTAAGTCGGACAGAATCTATTAAGACGTTTCCATAGAAAATAGATGCGCTCGTTTGGGCTTCTTTTTTCTATAGAAACGTCTTAATAGACTCTATCGTATACATAGAAGTATTAGCTTTCAACAGTCTCCTAGAAATGGGAAAAGCAATAACAAATATAACCGAATGCTGACTTGAAGGCGATGTCGAAAAAAGGAGGATTTTATCTCCAGAGAATTTAAGACAATTTTCTTTTTTCAACATATTGCATGATTTGCGGCATTATAGTGGAAATGTCGCCAGAATGAAGTCAAATTGTTTCTGACAAGCACTCAGTTTCTCGTGATCAGTGGAATAGATCAGAGATAGAGGCTGCTTAAGACAGCTCGAGTCGTGAGCGGATTGTTAAACAGAGTACGAATTCCCCGGGGACGAAATCGCAATTTCCGAATAGTTTATCGGATTATGGGTCATGCAACGAGTCTTTGTTCAGAAACGTTACTTTGGAATGTTTATGTAGCTGATTAGATGATATACTAAAGGTTAAATAAATGTTGACTAATTAAAGATTTCAAGGGATCTATGACGTTAAAGATGGTATTCGACAGTCTGGTGCAAATATTGTTTTCTCAAATAACAAAATAAGCCATTATTGCATGAAAAGGTCCTGCAAAATGCTGTTTATTGATGTCCTAGAGTTGTGTGAACAGCAAAGCATAAATCCTCACTCGTCATTGCAAACAGGTATTTTCTATCCGAGCCTCTCTGCACAGTTAGCTACATATTTTTAAACTATACATATTTTTAAAGTAAGAAAACCACGTGACCCACTGTTGTTGTTTTTTCGATCATTTTACATGAACATCCGGGTAATCAGCTCTGACGTCGATATTTATTTTTAGCTGAAATCCCCATCGCACTTGTTAATAGATTTAGAAATAATGGACATTTTAAGCGATATATTTCACGATTTGTACTGAATTGCAACCTAAGCTTATAAATAGCATTTACTTAAATTAAGGTAAAGGTTTATGTCGTAATTAGTGCAAACCTTCTACATAGGAGTAAGATGTTGTAATGTGTATTAGATATAGGCAAACTGTCGGACACCACCTTTAAGACTGTGGTTGAGACTTTACCTTGAAAGCAACAACTACAGCATGATCCACTTTCAATTAAATTCACCTAGTGTGTTTGAAATAATTATGTCACAACTTAGTACATTCGGTAGATATGGTAAACATTTTATATTTTTATCACGTTAAGGTTTTGGAATTTTTAAATTACATAATTAGTAAAGAACTGAAATGTATAAAAATAGCTTGTTGTTGTGTTGTTGTTGTGTTTGTTTGTTTTTTCGTTTTTTTCCTGATAAGAAGAGGCAAAGTTTGTTTTGTTAAGACTTGAAAAAAACTGTTTGGATAAAAAAATGTATACATATACCGTAAATGTAAGGAAGGCGTCGTTCTTCTCGTGTGCCACCATGACGAGGTAGCAAACAACAACCAAGATGGCGAATATTATGACAAGAAGAATTGCCCACCAACTTCCGCTACTGAAAGGTCCCCAGGCGAATATCAAAGTAGCGTTTAAGCACACAATACTGACAAACAGGAGGAATGTCGCCAACATCACAGCGTTCCCTGGCTCGAAGTTTTTAAGAACTGGAAACGATCGCAAACTAAACTTAAGCTTGCCAAAGTCGTCCTGACTTTTCGACTTTTGAATGATAGACGATTCTTCCGTGGGCGAACCTTCGCTCATTGTTATGTCTTCTTCCGGTTTCAGTTTAAATTGGCATTTATAGACCGGGAGATATCGCAGTACTATCACACTGGCGGATACTATGGTATATGCCGTAAGTGTTCCTATAGACATAAATTCTACCAGAGTTGTGATTTCAAGAAACAACGCCATCAGAGCGGAAATGAGGCCGAAAATCACGATTGCAACAAGCGGTGTTTGGAATCGAGGATGGACGTAGGCAAGAGACTTGAACAGGAGTCCGTCCTGTGCCATAGCATAAACGGCTCTCGGCAGAGAATACGCGCTTCCGAGGAGGGAAGTTGTGATGCCAAACAGGGTTCCGATACCGACAATGTACTTCGCCCATGTGACGCCCCGGCTCGCAAACGCCATCGGAAATGCCGCAGAAGGGTCAACATCGTAGTAAGGTACTAGCAAGGTCAAGGACGTTGTGGCCAAAATATAGACGAAGCTGACGATGATCAAAGAGGTTACAGTCGCAACGGGGATGGACTTTTCCGGATCTTTGGCCTCTTCCCCCGACACTGCTATACCCTCAAAACCAATATAGGCGTAGAAGCTGGTGGCTGCGCCAGCCAGAGCACCGCCGAAGCCGTAAGGAAAGAAGCCGCCATTCTGTTCGGACCAATTATTGCTGTTTGCAAACGCAAAACCGACGCAGATCAGAAATAAGATGACAACGCAGTTGACGATGGTGAACACACTATTGAAATTAACTGTGAACTTGGCCCCGGATGCAATGATAGCAAAAATGAGAATTGTTATAAAGAATGCGAAGAAGTCGGGGTATTCCGAAATCCATTGGGAATTATGAGTCAAATACCCGATGTGGGTCAGGGTACCGTTTCGGATGGCTCCATTAAACAGAGAGTCCACAGCGCCGCTCCATGCACGTCCAACGGAAGCTGCACCTAGCAGGTGCTCTAGAACGACATTCCAGCCAATCACGAAGCCCCAAATCTCCCCAATGGCAACGTAAGTGTACGCGTAGGCGGAGCCAGCTTTCGGTACTCGGGCCCCGAACTCAGCATAACAAAGGGCGGACAAGATGGCGGCAATAGCGGCAAAGAGGTAGGACAGAATGGCGGCCGGTCCAGCGAGATCCCTTACAACAGTACCTGAAAAATAAACATAACACAGTTAATTATACAGTGAAACCTCTGCACGGCAACATTTGACGGAGGTACAGAAAACTGTTGCTGCTGAGAGGTATTGCTGTGCAAAGGTCATCATTGATGCCAAGTAAAAATGGATTAGCTCCTATACTAAATAAGTCAACCAAGATTCCTTATCAATAAACAAAAGTGGGAAACTATTAAGTAGCCCCCAGGTGATGCTCAGCAGAGGTTATCACAGCCTTTAGGAACAGATTTGAAAGCCTGTTAGCCTTTACTCAGAGAAGGTGCTGCTCAGTGGTTAATATGCACTTAAAACTTATGGGGGAAAATAAAAGAGTTGCTGCTAAGAGGCTGTTGCTGCTCAGATGTGCCTTTTGGAGAGGTTTAACTGTATTAAGGACAGTATACATGTGTCTATTTATTAAGGTTTACATATGTTTTCTGATTTGATTTGTTTACGTCCCTTTGAAGCCCTAAGTACATAGACGTTTGTTTTCGGCGTGCTTTCATACAACGTTTTCTGAGTTTCAAACAGCTACATTCTAAATATGTATAACCTTCTTTCTTATAAGATATGATGGCAAATAAGGTGTGATTTTCTGTCCCCACAGATTTACAACCACTTTAGCTATAATTGTTTTTGAATGTATTAATTTGTCTTTAAAAACCACAAAATCATTGCTTTCAGAAAATTTGCGTGGCATTTTGGTGATGTATTATAAAATAATATACCATTTTAATAAAAACTAAAATAATAACTCGAACACAACTGCCTGGTATGCTCAGCATTGTTCTTTTATTGGCGCCGCTTTTATTGAATGCAAATTTTTATGGGACTATAGTGTAGCCGTCAATAATACAATGTCGCAGTTGTAATGTGAGGCTCTTTTCAGGGAAAAGGACCGAGTGTTCCGTATTTTAACAGTGTAGCTTGCAACAATAAATATGAGCTTGCAATTATAAAAGGAAGCAATGCCATTCGCAGCCGTTTGGAGAGATCATGTTTTACAAAAGACACCAACTACACCGATGTAAGAAATGCAGCTTGTAATTTCACATGTAGCAGACAACAAGGAAGAAAACAAAATTGTCTAGTTCTCATCAGAGTTACAGTTCGTTACTCTAAAACATTTATGTAATGAATCGACTTTAATTAGTGTTTAGTACGCAGGATAGCCGTTTTCTTGTTTATAACACATGTTCTCTACGGCGCCTTGGATATCTTGCATCCGTGCTATTTCTTGTTTGTATATCGACTGTATGAGTTAGGTGTTTTGGTTAGAAACTAAACAGTGTACCGGTGAGCACGTAGATTCCTGCCCCGACCATTTGTCCCACTCCCAGCAACGTCATATCGAACGTGTTGAGGCATTTTTTCAATGGAGTTTCGTGAAAATCCTCGGTAATCGTCTTCTTCCGGTTGATTGTGCCCCAGAAGTTGCCTAGCAACGAGCCGATCTTGTCTGTAAACATTTCCTCTGTAAAATAAATAGATTTGTTTCTTGTTGAGTAAAAAAACAAGCCAAAGAGGTGAGATTGAATATAATTAGCTAGAGAAAGCCCGTATCTAAGGTGGACGTGGATGCAATGGAATGTCTTCACTGCACTGTGTATGACAGATGGGTGTGGCTACACTGCACTCTGTCGGAAATGTGAGCGTGGATACATTGCACTAAGCGCAAAGCTGTGCGTTCTTTCAATTTACCTGTGGTTTGGGTAACACGGCCATATTGCACCCTGTTGAATAGGCGGGTGGGGCTACAGTGCTTTCCGCCGCTAAGGTAGGCGTGTCTACGGTACATAATATAAGTTGACTTAATCACCTTTTCTTTCGCAGATGGTGCAAGTAAACACGGTGAAATGTCTTACTTTTGCATAAATTTAAGCTTTAAATTCATTGAAATACTTATTGAGATAATGTTATTTGAACAAATAAAAGGAGGTGTTTGTTAACGATGGTCAACCTGGGTATCAGAAGAAAGCCATAAAATTCAACATAGACTCCAAAGAAAACAAGCATAAAAACATAGTAATCCAAAAAATAAAAGACCCTACCTGCAATTAGGGATTATTCAGGGGAGACTATCTAATAATGTCTCTCATTTGATTAAAACCACATTCACTCAACCATGAATGTGTACTGTTTCCTAATTATGTACATATCTTAACTGATTCATCTAGTTTATTCGGGTTTATCGTCCCAACAACAGTATTTCACTTATCTGGAGACGGCGGCTACTTGAAGCAGATACAGTGTTGCCTTCACTGTGTATAGCATGCCATGAACACCTGGCATGATACCACACCAGTACACGGTGGTGTAGTGGAAGTAGTGGTGGTGGTAGTAGTAATTTGGGAATGGCTATGGCAGTTGTGATGGAGATAGACGTTCTGTTGTTGGTCGGCTTCGTCGTGAATGCGATAGAAATAGATGTGTTATATATTGTTATGTCGACGTGTTGGCTTCGTATTGTACGATTCGTTATTTAACGTGCACAGACATGAACAGCAATAATCCGAATTATTTCAGGATAATGACCATAATTGTCTCTCTTATCACATAATGCGCACCATTCGTAAGCAATAACATCACGCTTACGCTGTAATAAATACATGTCAGCGTTGACATTTACACACATAAAGCGCGAACCATGCTGATTATTTAATGACAAGACGCCTGGTGAAATTTCATCTGTAGGGTGGACGAGTGGTTTATTGCCTATATGGTTACATTTTGTTGAAAAACCTGCTAACTCCTTAGCTGTTTTTGTGCTTAATTAATATATATGTTACATGTCCGGGATGCATCGATGAATCCAGGGTTGGGGGGTTACATCACGCCCGTGCCGGGATGATATACTTATTAAAAGAGACTGAGCATGACATAAGTGAATATTCTAGATATGTAGGCCTCTATTTGCAAAAGCCTTATAAATACGCGAATAGCAGGCCAAGTTTTAGATAAACACTTTAAATATACACAAATAAGAGACCTAAAAGTGGTATAAGTTTATTTCTATCTAAACATGTAAGAACATCATACCCCTGTTTATCGGGTTTCTCGTCACACCAACAATATTTCAGTTATCTGGAAACGGTGTTCACTTGAGGCAGATATACATGTAGTGCTGGCTTCAATGTGTATAGCATGCCGAGAACACCTGACATGATATCACACCCAGTCACATGATACTGACACCAGGCCAACCAGTCGTAGAACATCCCTTTTATTTGCTTGAGCGTCAGCATGGGAGCTATACCACTACCATTTTTTATGACTTTGGTATGTCGCAGCCAGGGTTTGTAAGTGTAAGTGAAGGCTGTTTATAACAGTGTCTCACTTGTTCGACAATACAAATCGTGAAATATATTGTTTGAAATGTCCATTATTTTTAAATTTCTATATAAAAACACGATGGGGGTGTCAGCTAAAATATGGGCATCGACGTCAAAACTGATTTTCCGAATCATGTAAAGTTATCTTAAAAGTAAAGTGGTCACGATGTTTTCTTAGTAGAAAAATAGCTAACTGTGCAGCATGGCTCGGATATGAATTACATTTTATATGGACAAGTTGGCTGTTGTTCTTTACTTTTCACATGAATGTAGGACGCCAATAAACAACATTTCGTGCGATCAAGGTAACAGTATTTTTTGGCGGCACGAGTGGGAGAACGGTGTAAACTGTCGGTACCACCTTTAAGGGTGGTAGGTACCACCTTTAAAGGTGGTATTCGTCTGTTTGAACCAAATATTATTTCTCAAATAACCAAAGAAGCCATTAACTGAATAGGTCCTGCAAAATGCTGCTTCACTGATGCCGTAGATCTGTGTGAACAGTGAAGCAGAAATACCAACTGAAAATTGCAAACAGGTATTTTCTATCTAAGTCACGCTACAGAGATACCTATTTTTAAACAACGAAACCAACGTGACAACCTACTTTTGAGGTCACGTAATATCGTCATCCGGTTAGTCCGCGCTGACGTCGGTATCTATTTTTAGCAGATATCACCATCGTGCTTGTTTATAGATCTGGAAAGGGTGAAAACTGGAATGATTTTTTTCGCAACTTATAGCCTACTGTCTTACAACTAAGGTAGTGTTCAAAATAGTCTTAACTTTGACCAAAGTATAAGTGTATGCAGAAATTATACATAAATTTAAGATACCGTGGGAAAATATTGTTACATTCATATATATGTAAATTGTCGGACACCACCTTTAACATACTAATGAAGTCTCACATAAAGCCTTTCGTAAAACGTTTATAATCATATGCCGAGATTAATTATCGCACCAATGAGGGTTTTTTTTTTAATTAAAATGTCTGTCCTGTTCCGACAGTTCGCCTATATCAAATACATATAACAATATCAAACCACTGCTGTTGGGAATTCGGGCATAATTTTGGTATAAACCCACACTTTAGAATTAATAAATAAGATTTTGAACTCTAACTGAAATGTCAGACAGAACAAATCGGGAAAAATCACTTTGAATGTGTAGCCTATTCTGTCCATCTGTATAAAAGGCTCGATAGTGGTCTCTGCTAAAAATAGATATCGACGTCAGAGCGGATTACCCGAATGACTATGTAACGTGATTTCAAAAGTGAGTGGTCAAGTGGTTCTCTTATTTTAAAAAAAAGCTATCTCTGCAGCGTGGCTCGGATAGGAAATATCTGTTTGCAATGAGAAATGAAGATGTATGTTTCACTGTTCACATTGATCTAGGACATTTATGAACAGCATTATTTTCAGATAACAATGACGTATTTAGTTGTTTGCAGAAAAGGAATTTTGGTCCAAACTGCCGGATACAACCCTTAAACTAGGTGTGATTATGAAATGTAATAGTAATGAACTTCGGATGTATAAATAAATCCCCATTCAGAGCGCGAAAGAATCCAGCTCTGGTGTCGTGAGACCAGAAAATGCTAATTATGATCTTGCCCACCCCCTCACCGGGTAAAGTGTATCAACCGGACTTCCTCTCGATCCTTAAAGGTGGCATCCGGCAGTTTGTCTATATCAAATACATGTAACAATATCTTAGCCCTGTTTAGGGAAATTTGGGCATAATTTCTCCATAATATACTAAGTATAAGATAGAGTCTATTAAGACGTTTCTATAGAAAATAGAAGCCAAAACGAGCGCAGCCGCTCCATACAAATTGTCAATCAAACTGCCAATCGTCTTGACGTGTTCAAACTTCAAGCCAGAATGCGTGGTTTGTTGCACATGCGCAGTTGAAAATAAAACCATTTAGTAAAATAGGTCGATCTATTTTGTTCATTGTAAAACAGAAAATAGAAAAAAGGTTCTATTGAAATAAATCGCTGAGGAATTTGAATTTCCATAGCATCTGATTGGCTACAAATGTAGGGCGACTTCTAAATTAGCCTAAGTTAAGACGATTCTGAATACTTCCTCATTTGTACAAGTTGTGAAGTAAGTCGATCTTAATGTCTTTCTTTTCAAGTCTTTAAATAAGCACGATGGTGATTTCTGCTTAAAATAGATATCGACGCCAGTGCAAATTTTTGTTTTTGTTTTGTTTTTTAGGTACATCGCAGCGACCAGTTATGATCATTATAGCGACTTCCAGCTGTTTTGCTGGAGGAAGATCCCACACACATGTCTGGGTAGAACCACCGGCGCACCGCAAGTCAACTGGAAAACCTTCCAACATTAAGTCCTTCCGGGACTTAAACCCACGCGGTGGAAGGCTAAGCAGTCAGAGGATCAGAGGAAATTAACCGAATGATTATATAACGTAATCTCAAAAGTAAGTGGTCACGTGGTCTTCTTAGATTAAAAATAGCTAACTGTGCAGCGTGACTCAGATACATGTTTATAATAACAAGTGTGTGTTATGCTGTACTTTTTAACTTTATACTTCTACTTTTCAAGTAGATGCTGGACATAAAGAAGCAGCATTTCGCGGATTTTTTTCCGGCAACATTAATTTATAGTTATTTGAGGGGAAAAAATCTGGTTCAAAATGTCGGATACCATCTTTAACAGTTTGCGAACAGAAACATTTAACAGAAACAGAAACCTTTTGTTTCCAGTACGACAAAAAGTAGTTCTATTTCACAATCACACATATTGAAATAAAACTGTTGAAGTGAAAGCTACATGTAACCCGAAGCTTTCATGAGTGTACAGTGAACCGCGCTAGTATATGGTGGCTTAACTTTAGCAATTGATTTGCTACGTCCATAAATTTTATGTCTGTGTGTGAATGAGTAATCATGTATAGATCCATGAATTATCAGAGAATCCAATACCACATATTCTATGAATACTATCGTTAAAGTGGCACCTCATTAGATGCAATACTTACACCGGTGCAAAATCGTGTTTATATCGATATTTTCCGTAAATAACTTTCAGGTATAATAAATGTATACAACAACATGCAATATACTAAGACAATACCTTGTATAAATTTACATAAAAGGAAGATTTCCCCTACCATATGGTACAACTAAACACACGCGGTATAAATCTATACATAGCCTATAAATATCGTCTGCGTGGGTAAATTTTAACATACTAACACCCTTTGCAAATACGCCTCCGCTGCCCGCCCTCTTTCCAATTAAAGTATTGAAATAATTAATGCCTTACCGTAAATGGAGTCGTAATCCAAAAACAATCGCCGCACAATAGATTCAAATTTCTCACACAACCCCACGTTGTTTTCAACACTATTCCCCGATCACTGCCATCCAGTACAGTGGATGTCTAAAGTTTAAAGCGTGTTGTACGGCAGCAACAATGTCGTCCCTTAATTTCTCCAGTGCAGATCCAATCGATCCATGGTCGAAAGAACTGAGAGATTCCGGCCCTCAGCTACGTCTCTGTGACAATATTACCATACTAGCAGACGACACTTTTGTTTGAGCATAAATGACAGGTCGCAGACGACGCTTAAACTGCACTGGAAAATTTAAAAGAAAAATGATATTAATATGTTCACGTGCATATATGTGTAGGTAATTTAATTGTTGATAAAAGAAAATACAGGTTGTAACATTTTTTCCGCAAATAACAAAATAAATCATTGTTATCTGAAAAGGTCATGCAAAATGCTGTTCATTGATGTTCTAGATCTCTGTGAACAATCAAGTATAAAGCCCCGCTCGTCATTGCAAACAGGTATTTCCTATCTGTGCAACGCTGTGCAGATAACTACTTTTAAACCGAGAAAACCACGTGACAACTTACTGTTGACATCACATTATATCGGCATATGGATAATCCGCTCTTACGTCGATATTTTAACTTAGACCTCAAATGATATAGACTCGGATACCACCTTTAAACACGGGATGTTACTCTATCTTTTCAAATAAAATTGTATTACCTCCCTAGTGTGTACTTAGAAAAAAGTATGATTTTCTTACTTTTTAGACCATTGTGAATGCACCAGACTGCAATAGCAGATAAGCATGTATCTTATTTAATGGGGTGAATTGGGTAAGTGCCCGGGCATTACGATGGCAATAAGTCAAATTAAATACATTTCAAATATATACCCACAAGGAAGATAACTTGTCAGTTTCTTTGTATTTTTAATTCGAAAATGGGGAGCATGGAGTTGACACTCATTATAAGGGAAGTTCTGCGACTGGACGGCCCTGTGGCATGCTATACACGGTGAAGGCAGCGCTATATACTCTTCAAAGTGGACATCGCCTCCGGAAACATGTAAATGAGGTATTGCTGGTAATGTGATATTCAACATGAAAAAAATAGTTCCCTAGGCTCCAATGTGATCGAGAGGGTCAAGTCGCCGATTTGACACACCCTAGCGTCATAAAGCGTTGGTTCGGGCCCCGGACGAGACGTGAACTTTCAGGTGAGAATTTCTACCAGCTGACACGCGGCGTGTATTAAATATATATATATGTGTGTGTGTGTAGTAATTTTCTAAGCCAGATAGGTGGCCGAATATATTATCGAAAATAGTATTATACCAGATGTAACAGCTGTACAATTAATTGTTTCAAACAAGTTGCTTACCAAACGAACGAGCGACAGCGATAAACCTGTCGTTCTGTTCGTCCTTGGGCAAGATTATTACTGCACGTCGTCACTGGTCGGTATTGAGTGCTACCCAGAAATGTATGAGTAATTTATTTAGACATGTTGAATAAAATATTTTTTTCGCAATCGACTATAAACAAATAGGTTTAAATGTAATTTAATTGTCTTCTTTAAATAATACCAAACATGTATGAACTGTTTAAGACCATGTCGGATTCTAAACTTGTTTGCTTCTTGATCAGGATCAATATTCTTAATAAGTTATAAATTTTTAAAATGTTTATTTAGTGAACGTATACATTTTTAAACCGTTCACTATATTAACCTGTTTTCAATTATACTGCACATTATTTTAACCAGATATTTTTTTTTATATTTTTCTATATTTTACTCACATAGTTTAGTTTAACCTGATTATGCTATGTTCACATTAAACTTAATATTCGGCGTCGTATGACCTGTTAAGTGTCGGTGTGCCGTAAAACCCAAATAAATAAATAAATTAGATAATACCATACATTGAGATCACAGCTGGAAGGGTTATAAACCACTCAATTTGTAAACTGTTTACTTGGACATCGAAGCGGTGTGGGTGGGGTTGACGGGGGTAAGGGGGTGGTGCTAGGGCGAGGTCATAAAAGTAACTAGTTAATATCTATCATAAGTGCTTCATTTACGATCAAGAAAAATAGCATAACGATCAATTTTATAAAGTATAAATTCGGGAGGTCGCGGGTTCAAACCCCGGCCGGGTCAAACCAAAGACTTTAAAGTTGGTAGTAGTGGCTTCCCTCCTAACACTCAGGGCTTAGTGGAGAGCTTTCCGCCTGACTCGTCGGTGTCAGTCTAATGGACCGGCCGGGTTCAGTCCCTGGGCACCTCGTTAGTGCCCCTGTGCTAAAATGATAGAAATGTCGCTGATCAGTATCGGCAAAATGCCGGCAAATCCATAAATAAACAGCAAGACAAAAAGAGCAGTAACAACAAACATTCATAGCGGAACCGTTTTTAAATACACGAACAATTATTTTCTCGTTTTTTGCATGCGGCATATCCTAGACTAATTTACTGTAACATGCAATCAACCAAAATATGTGAAGTAAATACCATTTAACGAATTTACATTTCTGTGTATTTAGAATCAAACTAGATACGTGATCAAACATTACAGGAGTTCTAAACGAAAACACGTAATATTTTTTTTTCTATACAGGTGGCAGGGTGGTAGATTCGCCGGCTTTTAACTTCTCTGACTTCTCTGACTGCCCCGCCTCTGAACGCGTGGGTTCGAGTCCCGGTCCGGGCGAATGACTTAACGTAGAAAGGTCGTCGTGCTCACCTGCGGTGTTTATTAGGTTTATTACGACAGTATTTCAGTTATCTGGAAATGGTGTCCACTTGAAGCAGATATAGTGCTGCCTTCACTGTGTATAGCATGCCGCGAACACATGGCATGATACCACACCCAGTCACATTATCCTGACACCGGACCAACCAGTCGTGGAACTACCCTTATATTTGCTTGAGCGTTAGCAAGTGAGCTATACCACTATCGTTTTTAACGACTTTTTGTTATGTCGCGGCCTGGGATCGATCCCGGGGCCTCCCGTACCTGGAGCCGACACTCTGCCGATTGCACTACAATGTGCGGTCACCTGCGGTATGTCGCTAGTTCTGCCTAGATATTTGTCTGTGGTCTCCCTTAACCAAAATATCTAGACGTCGCTATAATGACCATAATTGTCGCTGTAATGACCATACATGTGTTGTTTCAAAAGCAAAAACACAATGTGCATGCAGGGGCGGGGTGGGGGTGGGGGGATTTACCGGCATTTTTGCCGATACTGTGCAGCGACATTTCTATCATTAAAGCACATGGGCACTTATGAGGTGCCCAGGGACTGAACCCGGCCGATCCATTAGACTGACACCGACGAGTCAGGCGTAATGCTGTCCCCTTAGCCCCGAGCGTTAGGAGGGAAGCCACTACTACCAACTTTAAAGTCTTTAGTTTGACCCGTCGGGGTTTGAACTCGCGACTTCCCGATCCGCAAGCCGACGCTCTACCACCTGAGCTAGTGCGGCCGGTGTGTCCATGCAGCTTAACTGTTCTATATTTACAGTATTGTTACAGTATATTTCCTACCTAAAGTAGGATATTAGTAGTAGATGTACATATGGAGATATTTGTAAACTTCTGTCTATTTATGTATCAGATAAAACCGTTTTTATTACTGTGCCTGTTCGGAACTGGCGAAGTACAATAGAGCATTATAGTCACAGGTGTATAAAACATGTAATATAGCCTATAGAATCAACTAACTGATAACAATTTTATTCGGCGTAGCTGTCTAACCTCACTTTTGACCTACTTACAAATGTTAACGCAAGGCTAGCCTGAATGAATATCAGAGTGATTCCCATTGGTAGAAATTCCTAATAGCATCATATACCGTAGTGTTTCTAATAAACGTCCTCGGGGTGGCGATATATAGTTATTTATACAGGTATTTAAGTCATAAACAAGTCTATATCAATGAGTGACATTAATGAATAGTCTCCCCTGAATAACCCCTAAATGCAAGAAGGTCCTTTCATTTGTTTTACTCGGTTTTTATGCTTGTTCTTTTTGGAGTGTAAGTGACTTCTTTGACTTTCAAGTAAACCATCATCAACAAACATTTTCTTTTTTAAATAACAAATCTCTATAAGTATTTAAACGGATTTTAAGCTTATATTTGTGCAAAAGAAATTTCACCGTTTGTAACTGCATAATCTACAAAAGAACGGGCGATAAAGTCCAATAATTCCGACTATAAAGGACCTACCTACTCTTTGGAATACCTCGGATATTAACAAACAAGGGAGATAATTTCCAGTTTACCAATGTACCCCATTTCCTACAGTATTATTGTATATAGTGTATAAAATGTCACTTGATCCTACATTTGTTTAAACATCATCTCTGTCATATGCCGCAAAGCAGACCGTTCACTACCGGCACGATCTAACTACTTCGTAGCTTTAAGTGCCTATTACGTGAGAAAATATGAGGCGCAGATGGAGCGAGCGACTAGTTTAAAAATGTACACCATTTTCATGCCATTCTTCTCACAAATTTATATCCAATAGAAACATAAACACGATAAAAATGTGTAAGTTAATGCTTCACAAACGTCGCATAGCCTTTTAAAAGAAATTTCTTGTTTTTCCTTTTTTTTAATCCGACGCCGTTTGTCTTGTTTTGTTTGTTTTTGAAACACATCGCAGCGACCATTTATGATCATTATAGCGATGTCCAGCTATTTAGTGTAGAAAGTCCACACATAAATGTCTGGGTAGAACAACAGGAGCACCGCAGAACAGCTGGAAGACCTTCCCACATAAAGTCCTTCGCCCTGAACAGGACTCGAACCCACGCAGTGGAAGGCTAAGTAGTCAGTGGAGTTAAAAATCGGAGACTCTAGCACTACGCCACGGGCACACCCACTAACTCATATTGTCACCGGAATACAATGATAGTAATCAAAACAGGACTGCATCATTTTAATTACTTTTCGGAATTATTCAACGCAAAACTGTTTTCCAGCTAACCAGCGGTGCGCCGGTGGTTCTACCCAGATATAATAAAATATTGAAACTTTCACTATTTAAAGGTTGTGTCCAACAGTTTGGTCCAAATTGTTTTTTATCAAATAACACAAATAGGTCGTTGGTACCTGAAAAGGCCTTGCAAAATGCTGTTCAGTGATTCCAATGATCTTTATGAACAGTCAAGGATAAATCCCTATTCCTCATTGCAAGCAGGTGTTTCCTATCCGAGCAACGCTGCTGAGATTTTTAAATTAAACGTGACTACTTACTTTTATATAGTCGTCCGGGTAATCCGCTTTGACGTCGTTAGCTATTTTTAGCAGAGACCACGTGCTTTTTAGAGAGTTGGAAAGACTGAACATTTAGAGTATTTGTTCGCGATTAGTACAGTCTAACAATAAAGTAAGTGTTCAAAATTGTCTTTATAACGACTAAAGTATGGATCTGTGCAAAACGTTTGACCAAGTTCTCCAAAGCGGTAGTTAGATATTGGTTCGTGTCTTTGATATAAGCAAACTGTCGGATACCACCTTTAAAAATAAAGGTGGTATCCCTGCTCTGATTCGGAAATTATTTTTGCAGAGAATGCAAATGATTAACTTTAGGTTTCTTGATACAGGCTGCTAGTTTATGTTTTAGACTTGTGTGGAAGTTGCCTTTTATCACAACAAACATAAGTTCAGTGAAAGTTCATTATATCCCTGCACACGCTGCGTAATTACCTGTTGTTGTGACTAGACATCATGCCGTTTTGAAAAAAGATTGGCTAAAACATGTGGATGAAGTAACAGCATTACGCTGTTTTTTCTCTCTAAATAACAAGTGTAAAATAACATTTATTAGGTCGCACAATTATGTGTGTGCGTATGTGTGTGAGAGAGAGAGGGAGACAGAGACAGACAGACAGACAGACAGACAGACAGACAGACAGACAGACAGAAGCACGCTGACAGACAGAGACATACATACAGACAGAAAGAGAGGAAAGAGAGAGAGGAAAGGTATCTAGATAGTTCTTAAATGTTAACAAAGTTGTCTTACGTATACTTTAAACTGTCACATCGGGTATGTTTTCCAGCTCTGTGAATTCAACATTTAGATAAAAAGTAAATGGCATACCTTGCTGTCACCAAAAACACACAGGAACTTGAAGTTTCTCTTATCTAACACCACATATTACCCTAGTGTCACTTTGTTACTACACGTACTTGTTTTTTTGTGTGAAAATTCAATTCCATTACCCATATTAACTACACATTCTCCCGAAGTATATGAAAGCGAATGGCCTGACCTATTGAACCGTGACCAGTGACTATACCAGTCTGAACCAACTAGCATGAATCACGAAGATTCTACGATAGCTCAATAGCCCGAAGCGTTTAGAAGGGAGACTAGTTTGTAAGTTTAGTGCAACAGTAACGTTGTGGTTATTTCCCTTGCATATTTTATGTTGTCTACAAGTCATTTTTTACTTTCACCACGTACAAACAAGGAATGTATCGCTTTTGAAAGAGATTTGAAACTTTTTGTCTGTTATATTTTAAAATGTTGATATCATAAAATTGTTCTATCATACCACTTACTCTATGGAAATATTTAACTGCTAAAAACAAAATTAGTTTTGTTTATAGGTAAGAAGTTTGTTCTATTTTCTTTAGTGAGTCCCGGAAACCAATTGCACCATGTTAAAGGTGTCATCCGACAGTTTGGACCATAAATCTTTTCCTCAAATAACCAAAAAAGTCATTGTTAACTGAAACGGTCCTGTTTTTACCCTCGAATAACTTTATAAATTATTGTTGCCGGAAAAAAAAATTCGTGCGATTCTGCTTCTTTATGTCCAACATCTATTTGAAAAGTCGAGCATAACACACACTTGCCATTACAAACATGTATTTCCTATCTGAGCCACGCCGCAGAGATAGTTATTTTTAAACTAAGAGAACCACGTGACAACTGACTTTGTAGATCAAATTATATAGCCATCCGGGAAATCCGCTCTGACGTCGAGATCTATTTTAGCAGCGATCGCTAAGGTAACATATTGTAATTGATATAGGCAAACAGATACAACCTTTTATTAATATCTAATGGCATAAAAAATACATTTACGTTTTCAACTAATTTAGTGCGGCTGAACTCAAGTGTATCTTATAGGGTCGAGAACCGAGACCGTTTGTCACAGTTTACCGCGGAATGCAAGGTCGCTATCGCTTATCGGCACATTTACATTAAGTTCCCTACATTTCTAGCCAATCAGAAGCTATGAAATTCAAATTCTTTAGCGATTGATTTCAATAGAACTCCTTTCTATTTTCTATTTTAAAATGAACAAAATAGATCGATCTATTTAATTAAATGGTGTTATTTTCAACTGCACCCTTGTGACGACAATTTTGAACACGTCAAGACGATTGACAGTTTGATTGACAGTTTTATGGGGCGGATTATATGTCATTTTGGTAGAACAGGTAGAAGTGAGTCGGATAGAATATTTTTAGACGTTTCCATAGAAAATAGAAGCCTTCGCTCGCTGCGCTCGTTTCGGCTTCTATTTTCTATTAAGAACGTCTTAATAGACTCAATTCTATACACTGAGAAAATTCAAAGCATTTTATCATTACATTTGTATCTAGTTATAACCAGGATGGATATATCAATGTAACCATTTGCAGGCGCGTATCTGGACCGTTTTGGAAGTTACGCACAATTACAAGAGAAATAACCTTTGTAGTAATGTTTTTGATTATATTCGGTTCTTTTCTAACGAGTAACAGGTAAAATGCGGACATGCGAGGTAAAATACGAACGACTAAAGCCCTGACGTGTATAAGTTTAATCATTTTAAAACCTTTTCAACTTTAATGGTGTGGTAATAAGATTTTATAACATAGAAACTACGGAAATAAGATATATCATTCCTAACCCGGTGTAGGCATCGACTTTCTTAGTGTTTTTGGTATTTTCCGATTTTTCGATTTTTCGAACGCAAGTTACGCACGTGCGTAAAGTGCGTAATGGCAGAAACGCGCCAGACCATTTGATAATTTTGTACTGCTACGGCATTTAACTG
>CM017566.1:37885920-37895920 GCA_007844125.1 Sinonovacula constricta
TTAGCATGGCAGTCAATAAGCTAGTAGTTAGCATGCAATTAAATCACGTAGCATACCAATCAGTTAGCATGGCAGTCAATAAGCTAGTAGTTAGCATGCAATTTAGTCACGTAGCATACCAATCAGGTAGCATGGCAGTCAGTAAGCCAGTAGTTAGCATGCAATTTAGTCACGTAGCATACCAATCAGGTAGCATGGCAGTCAGTAAGCTAGTTGTTAGCTTGCAATTTAGTCACGTAGCATACCAATCAGTTAGCATGGCAGTCAGTAAGCTAGTAGTTAGCATGCAATTTAGTCACGTATCATACCAATCAGTTGGTATGCCAGTCAGTAAGCTAGTTGTTAGCATACAATTTAGTCACGTAGCATACCAATCAGTTAGCATGGCAGTCAGTAAGCTAGTTGTTAGCATGCAATTAAGTCACGTAGCATACCAATCAGTTAGCATGGCAGTCAGTAAGTTAGTAGTTAGCATGCAATTTAGTCACGTAGCATACCAATCAGTCAGTTTGACAGTCAATATATGTGTTTGCTAGTCAATTCGTCTGTCCGTCATTCAATCGGTGGGTAGGAACCAGCGATTTTTAGAGAGAATGTTCTTTGTCAGAAAATGCGTATATTTATCAGTTTCTCAATCGGCGATCTTTCAACGCCCGTCTGCACAATCCGTGATTCATTATCAGCTGATGTTAAAATACCATACAGCTGTGTGTTACCACAATCATTACGCCTGTTAAATGGTGGTATCCGACATATGCCAGTACCAAATACATAAAACAATATTTGACGTCCCCCTTTTTTTTTTTTTGGGGGGGGGGGGGGGGGGGGGGGGTAGGAGGTGGAGTGGAGAGGTAGGGTGGTGATTTTTGCATTAACACTTACTTTAGTTAAAGTAAAGGCGATTTTGAAAACTACCTCACACTGCCTAGAAATTAAAAGTCATGGAAAATATCTGAACGTTCATTCTGTCCAAATCTATAAAAAAAACTCAATGAGGATTTCTGTTAAAATAGATATCAATGTCTAGGCCTAAGGGATAAAATTATAACATCATCTCCAAAGTTAGTGGTCACGTGGTTTTCTTAGTTTTAAGTTGCTGACCGTGCAGTGTGGTTCTAAAAGAAAATACCTGACGGGTTACGCTCCACTTTTCTTATAAGTGTAGGAAACAAATATAATTTCGTGAGAACCTTTTAGGTTACAACAATTAATTTGGTTGTTGCAAGAAACAAATTCGTCCAAACTTTCGAATACCATCTTTAAAAGCACCACCGCCATGAAAGCTTTCAAAAATTTACTATCAAACTTGTCAGCGCCCATCATTATAGGCGCATTTATAAGATAAACAAATGAAGGAATCTTAACTGATAACGATAATGCACTTCTAGGAATCTTTTAAATTTGGCATCAATTACAGCTTTCCCTACGCCTATGTTGACAGATGTGTATTGCCCTGCTCAAAATTGATCAGGCTTTGGCCAAAAAAATGTAGATTTAGATCAACCAGCCCTCCAGTAGGTGGATGTCTGTTCAAGAGCTGCACTTTCAGCTATAGCAATAATTTGTTATATCTACCTGTCATTATTAACAAATAGGATGAAATATTTAAAAAAAAAAAAAAAATTTAGCACGGTAAAAATGAAGCTATACTGGTTGCCATCCATCCTTTTGCAAGTCGATAGCAGGCTGATATACTGACTGGCCTAGGAAACATGCGTCTTTGTGCATTTTGCATATTTGCACAGCAACGATAAACACGTGCATTGGAGCGTTTGGTGTATGTTACAGTCTTTGATGATTTATCGGAGAAATTTTATTTATCCGTTGGTTTTTTAAGAAGTTGCCCAGATTCAGCGCAAATTATAACATGCACATTCGTTATCACTCAGGAATTTAAACTGCAATGACGCCAGTGTACTTACTTATTTGGATTTATTTATCCTCGCCGTTAATTCTAAATTATTTGGCGAGCATTAGTTACAAGTTAATTAGAAATTAAATATCACAGAGGGTTATTAATGGTGTGAGGGTTGCTCTTAGCTATGGTGTTTAAAATTGTAAATAGGCTTAAAAATTTATGATGTTATTTTTAAAAATGATGGTTAGCTTTGAGCAAATTAAATTTGAATATGAGGTTTGGTGTTGATCTATTTAAAGAAAGTGAGTATGAGGTATGATATTGTAATTATTTTAAAAACTTTCATGGATGCTTTACAAGTTTATAATAGTAAATATGTTCATCGCATTATTTATCATCAATATTTAACGTATGAGTAGGGTGCACAGTTACAAATTATATGTTTTTCCTACCAGACCACCGATTTCTTGACAATAAATAATACATACTATCGCCTGTTGATTAGTTTTAATTAACGCGTACACGAGGTCAATTTCTTTTATTCTCAAAGCGATCATGGCAAAGTTTTCCTTTTGTCCACAAGCAAAAGAAAGCTCGGCCTTGTTAACGTCGGCATCTGACAGATGAATCTTTTCTCTCCAACATCCAAATTAAAGGCGGTATCCGAAAGTTTTGATCAGATTGTTTTGATTTTTGACAAGCAAATTAATTATTTAATTAGATAAATAATGATGTCCTATATATTTAAGTGAAAAGTGAAGAGTTTTACTACACTCGTCATTACAAACATGTATTTCCTATCTAAGTCACGCTGCTCAGTGAGTTATTTATAACTAAGAAAACCACGTGACCATTTTTTTTTCAGATTACGTTTTATCACACGACAATCGAGTTATATCCTTTTGAAGAAGATATATTTCATCTTGCTCATTTATTGATTTGGAAAAATGAACATATTAGGCGATTTTTTGTACTGTCTAAAACATTTAGGCACATGTTCATGTAGTGTCAAAAATTGTAATTCCGCATATTAAAGTTTGAGTTTTTGCATAAATTATGCCCATACTCCCTTTAAACTTGGTTAAGATAAAAAATATTTTATTCTATTTTATTATTAGTAGTAGTATTTGTTTGGATATATGCAAAATGTGAGATACCACCTTCTAGTCAATTTAATATTTTTTATCACAGCTGAGAATTTTTTCATGTTCCTTCATTGTATTTTCTTGTCTTTAGCACTGAATAATCAACGTTATTGGTTCGGCTTGCATAATCATTCCTCATTTAAGATTTTGCTTAAGCTCAAATATGGACTTCAGAAAAAAAAAGCTATTTCCGAAACGTTGTGTTACATTTCTTGTTTTGTATAGTATTAATTTGGAATGGTTTATGGTATTAAGATATTGAAAGAAATTTAAGTAATAAATGTGGAATCAAATTTTTGAACTTTAGAAAAATTCAACTGAGAAACGTTACTGTTAGTGGACCAGGCTGCGCACACGCTAGCTTATCTGGGACAAACCCAATCCCTCTTATACCTGACATACGAATGTATGTTGCACATTTCCTACGTCTGTTTTAATCGACTGAGATAAGAACCGTTATATTTGTCTCTCATTTGGGGAAGAACCCCGTAATGCATGTAACCTCAAGTTAACCATTAATTCTCTAGCGAACGTCTCAGCTGAGTCATTTATTCACGTCAAAATATTACAGCTGTGTAGAAAAAACGAGCGCACATGCCTCCTTTTTTCGTCTGCTAATTCGAAGAACGCCTTTATGCAGAAAGTCATTGGAAACACATTTGTTTTTGGAACATTAAAACTCGCGGGAGTAGCAACAAACTGGAATTATACAAACCCGAGGCGCGTTGAGTCATATTAGCTCAACCGAAGGAAATAGGCCTAGTTACACGCTTTGTCGAATGATAAGCCATATAATTTATAAGTAGGCAAATAGGTGTAGCCGGAATAAGAATTCCTCTCGAAAAATCCGAATATTTAAAATTGCAAAAACTAAACAAAAACAAACAAAAACACACTAAAAGCAACAAAAACATACAAACAAACATAAAAAATACACCACCCCCACCCAACACCCTCCCAAAATAACAATAAACAAACAAAATCAACAACAACAACAAAACTAAAACACAACAATAGTGTGAGCAACCGAAAGGATATAAAATAAAACGACATTAAATGCTCCTCAATATTATTAAGTTGCGTTTAAACATCAAATTCAGCAACTGGAAAATAGAAAACAACAATTGCATACACTATTATTAAACGCGTTATCCGACAGTTTGGACAAAAAATACACTTCCCAAATATCTAAACATGTCACTGTTATCCGAAAAAAGTCCTGCAAAATGCTATTCATAGATGTTCAATCATTGTAAGCTTAAATCCCCACTTTTCTCTGCTAACAGACATTTCCTATCTGAGCCACGCTGCAGAGATAGCTTTCTTTAAATTAAGAAAAGCACGTGACAACTTACGTTTGAGGTCACGTTATATCCGGGTAATCCGCTCTGACGTCGATATCTATTTCTAAAGAGACTACTGTCATTCTTATTTATAGATATGGTCAGAAATAGTATTTAGAGCGCTTCTTTCGTAATTTGTACTGTCTAAAATATATTTAGTGTTTAAAATTGTCTTAGACTGAGGAATTAGTTTCTACAGAAGATATGCATATATTCCCAAATCAATAAAATCATATAGTTGTATGCAAATAATATAGGGAAATAGTCGGATACTACCTAACTGGTCGCAATAGCTCAGTTGGTAGAGCGTCGGCTTGCGGATCCGGAGGTCGCGGGTTCAAACCTCGGCCGGGTAAAACCAATGACTTTAAACTTGGTAGTAGTGGCTTCCCTCTAAACGCTCGGGACTAAGGAGACATCATTACGCCTGACTCGTCGGTGTCAGTATTATGGATCGGCCGGTTCAGTCCCTGGACACCTCATAAGTGCCCCTGTGCTATAATGATAGACATGTCGCTGCACAGTATCGGCAAAAATGCCGGCAAATCGGATATTACCTTTAATGTGCAATAACACAATCTACCCAAGCAACCGAACAATAGAAAACAACAACAACTGCTCTGTGCCGTTTTAAATATTAGACAAAACCTTTTATTAAGCAACATAAAAATAGAAAAAAAACTGCCCTGCAACATTTTAAATAGGAATATAGATGACAAAGTCCTATGAGCATTGCAACTTTTACAAAATTTTAAAAAGGCACAGGATCAAGGTATTCAAAAAGAGCAAACCCGACAGTTACCGCCTTTGAACGTTCAGTCGGCACTATGGGCTGACTGGGGTGCTTAATCCGGTTTTACAGAGCTCTAACCTCGCACTTCCTGATGGGGTTCTCAAATGCAATCAATGAAAAGAAAACCGAACCATTTTAATAAATGCCCAAGCGCTGACGTTTTGTTTGATAAGTTTTGACGAAAATAGTGACGTTATTAAAACATAATGTCCATATAGTGTTTAGAAGAGAGATAGGTATTATTTCGATCAGAAGACCTACAAAAAATAGTTGATAGTAAAATGAAATTAAAATTTTGAATCAAGAAAACGATTAACAGAGAAGAGTAAATGTTTGTAGCATCCTGTTCATGTGAAGATGGAATTTAGGAACCAAGGTCCAATGTCCATCAAAGGAAATACACGTAAAAATCCTCATAGGTTGAATTAAATGACAACATAGACAAAACGTTTTGTTAAGCAATAGGAAAAATAGAAAACATCAACAACTGATCTGCACCGTTTAAAATGTTGCGACAAAACATTTTATTAAGCAACAGGAAAAATAGAGAACAACAACAACAACTGTTCTGCGCCGTTTAAAATGTTGCGACAAAACATTTTATTAAGCAACAGGAAAAATAGAAAACAACAACAACAACTGTTCTGCGCCGTTTTTAAAATGTGACAAATTTTTTATTAGGCAACAGGAAAAATAGAAAACAACAACTACTCTGCGCCGTTTTAAAAATGTGACAAAACATTTTATTACGCAACCGGACAAAATTCAAAACAACCACAAATTTCTCCGATCGTTTTAAAGATGATATCGGACTGTATGGACCAATTTCTTTTTTCTCACTTAAATAAATAATTGTTACATGGAAAGATCAAGCAAAATGCTGTTTATTGATTTCTTACATGTAAAACATGAAATATACCACCTCAATCGTCATAACAAAATGGTATTTCCTATCTGAGTCACGCAGCACAGTTTGCTATATTTAACTAAGAAAAATACGTTATCACTTTTGAGAGCTTTGACGTCATTATCTATTTTAGAAGAAATCTCCACAGTGCTTTTTTTTCAAGGTTTGGATTTGGATAGAATGAACATTCAAAGATTTGTCCATGATGTTTAGCTATTTTTAGACTTACCACGTGACTACATAGATTTGAGCCCAAGATACATAATCATCCGAGAAAACCACTTAAACGTCGCTGAATATTTTAGCAGAATTCAGTGACATTGTTACTGATAAACTACTACTACTACTACTACTACTACTACTACTACTACTACTACTACTACTACTACTACTACTACTACTACTACTACTACTACTACTACTACTTCTTCTACTTCTACTACTACTACTACTACTACTACTACTGCTACTACTACTACTTCTACTACTACGACTACTACTTCTGCTGTTATTACTACTACAACAACTAATAATAATAATAATAATACTGATAATGATAATAGCTTTATTTCAAGAAAGTAACACGTACAGACATTTATTCATAACAATGTTAGAAAGGAGTCTTATTTCAATGTATAACGCAATAAACAGCATGCGTACATCACGAACACAAATTAACATAAACAGTCACAGACAGTCACACAATAACTGATTCAATAGAAAATCACATATCCAGAGATGGTAACAAATGTTTTTATTAACGTCTTTTGAAGGTATTTATTGAGCATGCAGACCGATATTACTAGGCATGTCATTCAAGATTTAAACAAATGAACATTGATAGTGACATTTTAACGAGTTGTACAGCCATAAAATCGAGGTAGGGTTCAAAAGCCTCCTTGATTAGACTGAAGTATGAGTTTTTGCAGAAAATATACACAAATATTCTATACAAGGGACCGTCCGCAATTGCTCAGGTGGTAGAGCGTTGGCTTGCGGATCGGGAGGTCGTGGGTCGTGTCAAACCAAGACTTTAAAGTTGGTAGTAGTGGCTTCCCTCCTAACGCTCAGGGCTAAGGGGACAGCATTACGCCTGACTCGTCGGTGTCAGTATAATGGACCGGCCGGGTTCAGTCCCTGGGCACCTCATAAGTGCACCTGTGCTATAAAGATAGAAATGTCGCTGCACAGTATCGGCAAAAATGCCGGCAAATCCCATCCCATCCCTATACCAGGATCAGATTTTGCTATTTGTATTTGATATAGACAAACTGTCGGATACCACCTTTAAAATGAAGTGAGAACAAAGTATACTTTGCCAAAACGACGTTAACACTTATAATGTGCTTAAACAAAAGGGGCGTGGTAATAATGATGTTAAAGCTTATGACGTACTTATTATCACGCCCCCTTTGCTTAAAATCGGTGTTGATAGAAGCTGTAGCGTAGTATGGTTATACAGAAAACCTCTCCAAAAGGCACCTCTGAGCAGCAACAGCCTCTTGAAAGCAACCCTTTTATTTTATTTAAGTGCATTTAATGCTCTGAGCAGCACCTGCACTGAGTAAAGGTAAACGGCCATTTAGATATGTCCCTAAAGACTGTGATAACCTCTGCTGAGCACCACCTGGGGGCTACTCACTTTTGTTAATTTATAAGGAATCTTGATTGACTGATTTAGTATAGGAGCTAATCCAGTGTCTGTTTGACAAGTAACCTGGTTTCAAAATAGTGCTTATAGAAAGAATATTATCAGCTAGTTGGCAATAGTAACTGATAATGTGTTAAAACCACACAAAAAATATTGGTGACTCTGCATGAAGTGAAAAAGACAATAATTGCTCTTTATCTGCAGCTTACAATTCCAATTTACGTTGACTAAATATTAGCGCATTTATCTACTTTCTGTTCTTATTTTAGTTGTCAGTTTCATTTACTTAGTTTACTTAATTAAGTTGTATTTTATTTAAGACTACATTCACAGATTCTACTTTTTTAAATTCTACAGAGTTTTGACTGTGTTTAAATTACACTGTGTACGTTTGTATGCTGTTATAGTTCTTATATTTCAGCAAAAATTAACTACATTTTGAAAATGTGATACGATATTTAATATTATTTTACCACCCAAAAGGTAATATTGAATTAAAATCATGTATTATATAGGGGATTTAAACTTGGCATCAATGATGACCTCTGCATAGCAACACCTCTCAGCAGCGACAGTTTTCTGTGCCTCCGTCAAATGTTGCTGTGCAAAGGTTTCATTGTAGGTATAAATATTCAATTAACTATTGCCATTTGATTTAAATTAAGGAAATACTATACTAATATCCGGAAATCGGTACCAAGTGTAAAGTGGCTATTGCTGATGTATAGTTCCCTAACAAGAAGTGAATATATATGCATATTATATTGTACATACCGGACATGTGTCATCGGGAAAGCTATGCAATGTATTATGGCGACGGTTTCAATAGGTCGCTTATATTAAATAAATGCAATAATATCTTCCCATTGTTTGGAAAATTTGAAGCACAGTTTCTGTACAAACTAAACTTAAAGGTGGTATCCGATAGTTTCAACCAAAGATTTTGTTTCTTAAATAACCAAAATAAGGCATTGTTACCTGAAAGGTCCTGCAAAATGCTATTCATTTATGCACTAAATCTGTGTAAACAGTGACGCATAAATCCCCACTCGTTATTGGATAAAGGTATTTCCTATCTGAGCCACGCTACAGAGAAAGCTATTTTTAGATTAGTTTTGAGATAACGCTTTATCGTCCGCTCTGACGTCGATATATATTTTTAGCAGAGACCACAATCGCGCGTTTTTATATATTTAGATAGAACGAACATTAATTGTGATTTTTATGAGGAGTGTTGAAAATCGTCTTTACTTGGACTCAAGTATGAGTTTATACAGACATTATGCCCTTATTTCCCAAAAGCAGTGGTAAGATATCGTTACATCTATTTGAAAGTGGCAAATACAGACATTATGCCCTTATTTCCAAAAAGCAGTGGTAAGATATCGTTACATCTATTTGATAGTGGCAAACTGTCGGAAACCCCCTTTATATCCTAGTAAAGGTGGTTTTGAAGTTGTAAAAATAATTACTATAAATGTTAAAAATTTCCAACTCTATTAATAAGCACGATGATGATTTCTGCTAAAAATATATCAACAATTTAGAAGGTTATACGGATGATGATATTTTTTAGTCTCAGAAGCAAGTGGTCACCTGGTTTTCTTAATTTAACACCAGCTAAAAGTGCAGCATGGCTCATCGTCGGACACCCAAGACTGATCCATTCCGTTACTCTCCATTTATCGCCCGTTTCTGGTAATAATATTTCATTGGTCGTTTCATAATCCGATGACGTTTTCAGTCCAATGAAAAAGCTCGTTTCTTTCGTTTGTGGCACTGGGCGCAACCTTCTTGTTTGTAATGACGCGTTGTAGGCTATACTTCATTTAATGCTGGACATCAATAAACAGCATTTCGCAGGCAATGATGGATCCAGGGGGTAGGGATAGGGGCATGCACCCCACCTCCACCAACCAGGTAGAATATATAAAAACACATATATGTATAGTATTTACTGCGATGAAGTTGAATGGATCTTGATTCATGCCCCCCCCCCCCCACACACACACACGCCCGCCCCACACACACACCAAAATTTTCTGGATCCGCCCCATCTGTCAGGCAACATTAATTTACTTAAATTAGGACACATGACCCAAACAGTCTAATACCACTTTAAATGAAAGCACGTTATAGTAATCATGCATATCCGCGTTTACCGATAATTCAACTTAATTAATACTGTAATTTGATTCCAAATGATACTCAGTAGCAAAACACTTTTCCATAATATCATATAACATCATAATTGGAATTTTCTTATTTCTAAAAAAGAGGCACTTTAAAAACCAAATTTAGAA
>CM017566.1:37900920-37925920 GCA_007844125.1 Sinonovacula constricta
TTCTAACGCCTTCTGTCCTCTCACTATATTTTCAAACGCCTTTTCTCCTTCTACTATGTTTTCAAACGCCTTTTCTTCTCCCACTATAGTTTGCAAACGCCTTTTCTCCTCCCACTATATTTTCAAACGCATTCTCGCCTCCCACTTTATTTTCATACGTCTTTTCTCCTCCCACTATATTTTCAAACGTCCTTTCTCCTCCCACTATATTTTCAAACGCATTTTCTCCTCCCACGATATTTTCAAACGTCATCTCTCCTCCAACTATATTTTCAAACGTTTACTTTTCCCCAACTATATTTTCAAACGCCTTTTCTCCTCCCACTATATTTTCAAACGCCTTTTCTCTTCCCACTATATTTTCAAACGCCTTTTCTCCTCCCACTATTTTTTCAAACGCATTCTCTCCTCCCACTATGTTTTTAAACGCCTTTTCTCCTTCGACTATATTTTCAAACGCCTTTTCTCCTCCCACCATGTTTTCAAACGCCTTTTCTCCTCCCACTATATTTTCAAATGCCTTCTGTCCTCCCACTATTTGTTCAAACGCCTCTCCTCCTCCCACTATGTTTTCAAACGCCTTCTCTCCTCTCATCATATTTTTCAACGCCTTCTCTCCTCCCATCGTATTTTCTAACGCATTTTTTCTCCCACTGTATTTTCAAACGCCTTTTCTCCTCCCACTATATTTTCCAACTACTTTTCTCCTCCCGCTATGTTTTCAAACGCCTTCTCTCCTCCCACTATCTTTTCAAACGCATTCTCTCCTCCCACTGTATTTTCAAACGCCTTCTGTCCTCCCAGTGTATTTTCAAATGCCTTTTCTCCTCCCACTATATTTTCTAACGCCTTATTTCCTCCCACTTTATTTTCAAACGCCTTTTCTCCTCCCACTATATTTTCAAACGCCTCTTCTCCTCCCACATTACTTTCAAACCCCTTTCTCCTCCCACCATGTTTTTAAACGCCTTCTGTCCTCCCACTATATTTTGCAAACGTCGTTTCTCCTCCGACTATGTTTTCAAACGCCTTCTGTCCTCCCACTTTGTTTTCAAACGCCTTCTGTCCTCCCACTATATTTTGCAAACGTCGTTTCTCTTCCCACTATATTTTCAAACATTCCTTTCTCCTCCCACTATATTTTCAAACGCCTTCTGTCCTCCCACTATATTTTGCAAACGTCGTTTCTCCTCCCACTTTTTTTCCAAACGCTTTCTCTCCTCCCACTTTATTTTCAAACGTCTTTTCTCTTCCCACTATATTAACAAAATACTTTCTCCTCCCACTATATTTTCAAACGCCTTTTCTCCTCCCACTATATTTTCAAACGCCTTCTCTCTTCCCACTATGTTTTCAAACGCCTTTTCTCCTCCCACTATATTTTCAAACGCCTTCTCTCTTCCCACTATGTTTTCAAACGCCTTTTCTCCTCCTCACATCCTTCAACTCCTTTTGTGTGTGTTCTTTTTAGCATATACATCAACTGGCAAAGTACGTTGTCTATATGTAATCGTTCCTGGAAAAGTTGCATGGATGGCGTCATGCTGTGCTTTAAACAAGTGAAGTGCGGCGCTTTCAGCCATTAATTTCGGTAATTATTCAGCTTTGGTGAATATCAGAATTTAAAAAAAAATGTTGTAGTAAAAAATGTTGTTACATCATTGCCTGTCACTTGCAATTTTTATAGTTCCATATGTGTATGTATGATTTATGAGAGTTCAATGTAATGTGTATGCGTATATAGAGGATGAGATATAAGTGTTCATTAGATACTAGAAAATATTAAACGAGGTGGATGAAATGATAGGAGTTTCGTATCATTTTAGACAACGAGTTTAATATTGTCAGTATTTAATGAACACGGATATTAGATTCTGTTTATCACATAACCAAAACATTAGCTGTTTTTGTTTACAAGTCTTTATCTTTTATATATATATATATATATATATATATATATATATATATATATATATATATATATATATATATATATATATATATATATATATATATATAAATAGTCGGCCTTGACATGTGTAATTCGGTTTGGGAGAAACCGCACAAATTATTTCCACTCTTTACTCGACCATTTGCCATAAAAGGATACAGATTCGTTTATAGCATGACTAAAATGCTGTGTTTTTTATTAATTAAAATAAAATTGTCCAAATGCATAAAACGGCGACAACAGAGTGATCAGGAAATGGCATTTATACTACACGTACTTAATGACGACACACTACGTTAACTTACTGGTGCCTTACCAAAAATAACGCATGAGTTTTACCTAATGTTCGCGCGGTAGGTTATGCGATAACATGTTATACCCTATTCTGAATTCGGACCTTTAACAATTCGTTACTGGATTTTAAGACATGAATAGTTGGCATCATTTTAAATCTTTTTAATGATAACAAAGTTTTACTGTTGGTTGTTAGACAAAAATGTTCCGTTGTTTAACAGAACCTCGACGGTAACCTTTAAAGCTTTGCGTCAATGCTGTCCATGTTGTACATTGATATTTATCCAGTAAAATAGTCCCAGTTATATGTAGAGATCTTCAGATCATATCTCTGTTAAAATTTCCGGAAAATCGGGAAGTACTTTCGATAGCGTTTGAAGATATAAGAAAGTGTGTAAGATCGTTAACATCTCCCAAGATTATTTACTTCATCATCCGCTTCCTCCCCCTCCTCCTGATCCTCAACATCGGAAGCGCCCGTGGCGTAGTGGAAAGTCGCCCATTTGTAACTCAACTGACTGCTTAGCCTCTCATCGCGTGGGTTCGTGTCGCGTTCCGGGCGAAGGACTTAATGTGAGAAGGTCTTCCAGCTGACTTGATGTGCGCCGATGGTTCTACCCAGACATGTGTCTGGGGTCTTCCTCCACCAAAAAGTTGGACGTTGCTATAATGATCATAAAATGGTCGCTGCAATGTATTTCAAAAACAAACAAAACAAACTGATCATCAACATCATCAACGTCATCATCATCATCATCATCATCATCATCAACAACAAATACAAAACAACAACAACAACTCCATCATCACTAAAATCATCATCATAATCACTATTAATGTTATAAATCTTACCACGTCTCTGTTACGATAGCCACCACATCATCGGACAGTACGACCGTCTCATCGTCCTCTACCAAGAAAACTACCACACCCACAGACTCACCGGCTGCAACAACAACAACGACGACGACAGCGACAGCAGCAACAACACAAACAATGACGACTACGTCAAGCGCCACAACGACGACAACAATGAAGACGACGTTGTCCACTACGTCGACAACGCCGAAACCTACCGTCATTATTGCACCAATCGATGCTCAATCTAACGTAGCATCAACAACGACACAAATGACAACAAAACCGGTTTCAATCACTACAACGACTTCACCGGCCACCACCACGTCCGTCCCAATAACAGCAACAACCACATCATCAACAACGACAACTTCAGTTCCGACGTCAGTTGCAACGAAGAAGGCGGAACCAACAAAACCTTTCTGTAAGTGAGACTCTCTCTCTCCCTCCCTATCTCTCTCTGCCTCTCCCTGTCTGTCTGTCTGTCCCCCCTCTCTCTCGTCCTCTTTCTGTCTATATTTCTATATGTCTCTGTGTCTTTCTGTCTGTCCCAGCCTGTCCAACCCCCACCTTCTCTGCCCCTCTCTGTCTGTCTGGCTGTCCCTCTCTCCCTCTCTCTCTCTCGCCCTTTTTCTGTCTCTCTGTCTTTTTGTCTCTCTCTCTCTCTGTATTTTTTCCTCTCTGTTTCTCTCTGCTTGTCTCTGTTTCTTTCTCTTTGTCGGTCTCTCTGTCTCTCTCAGCCTCCCTCTCTTCCCATCTCTGTCTGTCTCTGTCTGTCTGTCTGTCTGTCTGTCTGTCTGTCTGTCTGTCTGTCTGTCTGTCTGTCTGTCTGTCTGTCTGTCTCTCTCTCTCTCTCTCTCTCTCTCTCTCTCTCTCTCTCTCTCTCTCTCTTTATCGTATTATGCACAAGTTCTGCAACTTTCATACAATTTATGTAAATTTCCACAATGGAGCGTTTCAAACTAGCTGATTTTGATCAATCCGAAAGCGTCAGTACATTTACTCTTTAATAGGAAATTCCAAATGCAACCTTCAACATCTGAAGTATGTATAATCAATAGGTAAACGTTTTAAATACACAAAATTTAGAAGTCAATATTTCACCATAACGTCTTATTTCAGCTCCCCTTGAACAACTACTGGCGGGCAACGATAACATGACGTCAACGCAACTACCGCTTAGTACGGCGACTGGCGTAACCACGACAATAGTCACGACACCAACGTCGACTACAACAACAAACGCTCCAAGTACTACCACCACCTCTGCAATGACACCTAACACAGACACTTTAACTACATTATTTACGACGAATACGGCGTCAACAAATGTGTCTTCAATGTCAACTTCAGACAACACAACGGCGTCGGCGACAACCACAGTCAAGAGTAATACTGTAACGACAGCGTCCCCGATTACAACAACTAACGCAGCAACAACGACAATAGCGCCAACGACAATTATCACATCAACGTCAACGTCATCAACTAATAAGCCAGTAACGACAACCCCGCCAGACAAGTTTAAAAAAGATGGCGTTTCTATGGATAACTGCGAAGGTACATAATTTCTTCTTGTCGTTCATAAAGGGTCGGCTACTCTAACTATTCAAATTCGACCGTCGTACCACCCCTTAGGAAATGTATTAAGTATACAGTAACTCAAGAAGAAAAACAAACTTTTTTAACTTTTTGGAACTCTTATGACTGCAAATTGCTCCTTAAATTGTACCTTATTTATTGAAACAAGAATGGGTTAAAATGCTTAAGCAAAATTAAATATTAAATTTAGAATATTTCCTATATAAACTATATGAAAATGCCGTCGCACAAGGGAGATAACTAGTATATTACTTTTATTACGAAAATAAGAAATACAGTTTTGTGTTACGTGTTATGTACTCGTACAACCATTGGGCAAAATATCCACCTTGGCCTTTCCAGCATTTTGGTATTTCAATTTGCATTCCTTAAACGTGGTTTCCGGAAGTTTGAACCAAAATTTATTTTTTTAAACAACCAAATAAGTCATTATTATCTGAAAATGTCCTTCAAAATACTGTTCATTGATATCCTTGATCTGTGTGAACAGTCAAGCATAAATCACAACTCGTCATTGCAAACAGGTATTTCCTACCCGAGCCATACTACAGAGATAGCTATTTTTAGAATTAGAAAACCACGTGACCACTTACTTTTGAGATCACGTTATAAAGTCATCTGGGAAATCCGCTCTAACGTTGATATCTATGTTTAGCAGAGACCACTATCGAGCTTTTTATACAGTTGGGAAGAATACGCATTCAGAATGTTTTTTTTTTTCGCGATTAGTCATCTCTAACAATTCAGTTAGTGTTTAAAGGCATCTCGAAAGGAATGTGGTATCCCACTGAGCCAGGCCCCGACCAGCTGTGACCAGACCTGCTAATTGCTGGTCATCACTGCAGGGAGTCTTTAGCCAACATAGTACTAATCAGTCACAGTAAAACCTCTGATGGGTTTATGCAAAACTAAATTACCTGCTAGTATGCAAGTGAGACAGTAGGCTAGTTTTTCACAAAGCCATAAACATTAATGTTAGTGATAATGTGGGTTGTTTACTGTATGATCCCTTACATATTCTTTATTGCATTAATTACTAGATGTCAATTTTTGTAACTGCAGGATTATGTATTTATTTCATCGCTAAATATTTGATTTTGAAAATACATGAGAGATATAAGTTTTAGTATTCAAAATGACTTAAAATGGGTCAGAAGGACATAATTCTGACAATGAATGACTTTTTAAACTGCTTTTGTTAGAAACGTTTCGTTACATTTTACAAATCAAAATAAAATATAACTTAAAATATATATGAAAACTAAAAGAATGAAAGAAAGAAATAACAAAATGTATAAAAAATAACAAATCAACCAACAAAGTAAGAAAGAAAACAAATAAAGATATATATATATATGTATATATGATTCCGTAATTGGTATATTCACAACTGTTTCCTTTACAAACTGTGAATGACTATGTTCAACCCCCAGATATAGCATACATACACTTGGATCTTGAACAATACCTGTGTGACAGACACATCGTTACAGACTGTGGCAGCCTAGCTTATCAGAAAACAGATGCCCTCACATGCTGGGTTGGGCAATAAATGGGGGGGGGGGGGGGGGGGGGTCACTTATATAAGGGTTTTGAGATGCCTTTAACATCGTTATTATTCAGACTTATAAATGTGTTGATACAAAAGTTATGCCAAAACTCCCCAAAAGCAGTGATTCGATATTGTTATATGTATTTGATATAGGCAAACTGTCTGATACCACCTTTAACGGTGTTATCCCAAAGGTTACCCTTTAAACAAATACAGGTTACACTATGTTATTCCGATTTGTGGAAATTCTGGGATAATTTTCTGCCAAAATGCATATTTTAGTCTTAGTACATACGATTTTAAACATGACGTCAATGGGAAGACAGTACAGTGCATGCACGATCGATCTAATTGTTCAGTCTTACCAGACTATCAGCAGATGGGGATTTCCGCTAAATATAGCCAGGCGCGTTTCTGTCATTACGCACTTTACGCACGTGAGTAACCTCTTTTCGAAAAATAAAAAATCTGAAAGTACCAAAAACACTAAGAAAGTCGATGCCGAACCCGGGTTAGGAATGCTGTATTTTATTCCCGTAGTTTCTATGTTATACAATCTGATTGTCACACCAATGAAGTTGAAAAGATTTAAAATAATTTAACTTATACACGTCAGGATTTTAGTCGTTTATATTTTTTTGCGTTAAGATCCTCGCATGTCCGCATTTTACCTGTTATTCGTTAGAAAAGAACCGAATTTATTCAAAAGTATTACTACAAAGATTATTTCCCCTGAAATTGTGCGTCAAAGCTTCAAAAAGACGGCCCAGATACGCGCTTGATGGCTGCCAACTTCAGTGCTTCCAGCCCAAAGTTTTCTTGCGCGCTGTATGTGGTCAAGACGCTTTGTTTGAAACAATAATAAACTATGCAGCATAGGCAAAAAGGTGTGTGTGTGTGGGGGGGGGGGGGGGGGGGGGGGGGGGGGTCAGTTTTAAAGCATCACCCAGGACCGTTTAACTCACCTACCACTAGCTTATTTGGTTGATTAAGAAAATAAATATTTGGTTGTACTTGTCAAATAAAAATTTTTTAAAAAATAAATGTAATTAATGTTAAATTACTATTAATTGTACAGTGTGAATATATCTATTGCGCATAAATCTCTGTCGGGTGGGGTGGGGGGGGCGGAGGGGCGGAGGGCGGAGGGGGGTGAGCTATCACGTGACCATAATGTTTACCACGTGACTCACGTGACCATATATTTTCAAATGTTAACATTCTATTAACATGGCGTTTGACCAACGATATATATACATACGATAGCGCTATTAGAGCTATCGATAGGCTACTGTGATACCTATGATAAAAAGGGAGATAACTGCGAAGGCGATTGGGGTTAAACAATTTGCTTTGTATTATGGATATAACTTTATGTCTTGTTTTTATACACTGGTTTAAAAAGGTAACATCCCCAAAACCATTTTTTTCTTATTCTAGAATCGGCATTCGGCAAGTACGGGTTGATCGCGTTCATGCTGGTGTTTGCCGTGTGTGTGGTGTTGTTACTGATAATGTTAATCATTATCATCAAGTGTACCCGGCGGTCCAAAAGTCAGCTTCCAGACACAGAAAGAGGGCCACCCAAACTCAAACTGACAGAGGTAAGTCACGTGCATGCTGGTGGTTTTCCAGTGTGTGGTGTTGTTACTGATAATGTTAGCCATCAACATCAAGTGTACCCGCAGCTCCAAGAGCCAGTTGCCCGATGTGGAAACGGAGGCCGCCAAACTCAAACTGACCGAGGTAAGTCACGTGCATGCCGGTGTTTTTCCTGTATGTGGTGTTGTTACTGATAATGTTAGCCATCAACATCAAGTGTACCCGCAGCTCCAAGAGCCAGTTGCCCGATGTGGAAACGGAGGCCGCCAAACTCAAACTGACCGAGGTAATTCACGTGCACGCCGGTGTTTTTCCTGTGTGTGGTGTTGTTACTGATAATGTTGGCCATCAACATCAAGTGTACCCGCAGCTCCAAGAGCCAGTTGCCCGATGCGGAAACGGAAACCGCCAAACTCAAACTGACCGAGGTAAGTCACGTGCATGCCGGTGTTTTTCCTGTGTGTGGTGTTGTTACTGATAATGTTGGCCATCAACATCAAGTGTACCCGCAGCTCCAAGAGCCAGTTGCCCGATGTGGAAACGGAGGCCGCCAAACTCAAACTGACCGAGGTAAGTCACGTGCATGCCGGTGTTTTTCCTGTATGTGGTGTTGTTACTGATAATGTTAGCCATCAACATCAAGTGTACCCGCAGCTCCAAGAGCCAGTTGCCCGATGTGGAAACGGAGGCCGCCAAACTCAAACTGACCGAGGTAATTCACGTGCACGCCGGTGTTTTTCCTGTGTGTGGTGTTGTTACTGATAATGTTGGCCATCAACATCAAGTGTACCCGCAGCTCCAAGAGCCAGTTGCCCGATGCGGAAACGGAAACCGCCAAACTCAAACTGACCGAGGTAAGTCACGTGCATGCCGGTGTTTTTCCAGTATGTGGTGTTGTTACTGATTATGTTGGCCATCAACATCAAGTGTACCCGCAGCTCCAAGAGCCAGTTGACCCATGCGGAAAAGGTGCCAACCAAACCCATACTGACCGAGGTAAGTCACGTGCATGCTGGTGTTTTTCTTGTGTGTGGTGTTGTTAGTGATTATGTTAGCCATCAACATCAAGTGTACCCGCAGCTCCAAGAGCCAGTTGCCCGATGCGGAAATGGAGGCCGCCAAACTCAAACTGACCGAGGTAAGTCACGTGCATGCCGGTGTTTTTCCAGTATGTGGTGGTGTTACTGATAATGTTAGCCATCAACATCAAGTGTACCCGCAGCTCCAAGAGCCAGTTGCCCGATGCGGAAATGGAGGCCGCCAAACTCAAACTGACCGAGGTAAGTCACGTGCATGCCGGTGTTTTTCCTGTATGTGGTGGTGTTACTTATTGTGTTGGCCATCAACATCAAGTCTACCAGCAGCTATAAGAGCCAGATGCCCGACACAAAGGGAGGTCGTGGGTTCAAATCCCGGCCGGATCAAACCAAAGCCTTTTAAGTTGGTAGTAGTGGCTTCCCTCCTAACGCTCGGGGCTAAGGGACAGCATTACGCCTGACTCGACGGTGTCAGTATAATGGACCGGCCGGGTTCAGTCCCTGAGCACCTCATAAGTGCCTCATCCCATCCCAATAGTCAGTCATCAGACATTGACAGAGGGGCGCCCAGAACTTTTACCGACCGAGGTAAGTCACGTGCATGTTTAAGAAACCGGCGGTCAAGGAGTCAGCTGCCACGGAAAACAACTGGTAACTGTTACACGGTAAACAACGCACCATACCGCAATCGTATACGTCCGATAGGTGTGCGTATTGGAGACAATTGTAATGAACCGGTACATTTGATGTCGATAATATACAGCAAATATGGATTTCAAAATGCGAATCGGACTGTCGTATGTTTGTTAATGAAATGTGTCCCTGGACATTGGTGTAAGTGAGTATATACTAAACGCACACAAGCTAACTTATATATACACACTTTTGACAAGAGTTGGAATTTGTTCCTTCTACTTCCAGATCCGTGATCTTCACGTGCGGCCTTCAGATCCCGAGGTAAACACGAACAATGACGGTCTGCAGACGTTCTCTCTTGACTACGAGAAGCACGTGCAGAAGAAAATAGAAGAGCACAAACGGAACACACGTGTGGGAAGGTGAGGGACACTTTATCGGACTGTGCTGGTGACTTTACTTTGCCGGTGACTTTGATTGTGGGGGCCGCCCGTGACGTAGTGGTAGAAACGCCGATCTGTAACGCATCTGACTGCTTAGCCTCTCAATCGCGTGGGTTCGAATCCTTTTCGGGGCAAAGAACTTAATGTGAGAGGGTCTTCCGGCTGCCTTGCGGTGCGCCGGTGGTTCTACCCAGGCATGTCTGGAGTCTTTCTCCACCAAAAAGTTGGATGTTGCTATAATGATCATAAATGTTTGCTGCAATGCATTTCAAAAACAAAACAAAGACTTTGATTTTATTTCGAAATTAAACATTTAGTGAATGGGTCAAAGGTGATGACGTACTGGATTGTTCTAAGTGATAAGCGACGACTGGCATTGATATTGTTTTTGATGTTAGTAGAAAATTACGATTTTGTTAAGAAAATTTGGTATTTTTTCATTTATTTTATGAAAATTAAGACTGTCTTTTCTTTGTGAATTATGAAAGCTGCAAAAATGACAAAACGCTAATGGACAGAGCTTTTACTCATACCTTCTTGTTGTACTATAAAATAAGTAAAATACTACATCTAATTTAAAACAGCTTTTTCTCATAATTGAATTTAGACATGGGCTTTTTTGCCTCGATTGGAACCAATGCGACGAGGACTGGTTTACCTGATGACTTTTTTTAATGACGTGGCAATATATCTTCAATGGACCGTTCAAAACCAGTTGTTTTTCACCAATCAGAAAGTGACAACTGATTTACCCCTTAAAAGTGCTCACCAGCTAACGAGGAAAAGCTTAAAAGCAAACTCCTGAGACATTGCCACTGTTTCTTTTTATAGCTGCCTGTACGCAGTGTACGTAGTTGCGTACACATTCGCGGCCTCCCCTCAAATGAAAACATAAAATGTTAAAATCTGCAATAAAAATCTTTCCTCAGAATGGGTAAGAGACATTCTTGCGAGCAATGTAGGCCTATGTCTTCTTAATGACACCAAGAATAAAATGTGTAAAATTGCCAAGCGATAACAATAGTTAATAAGGCTTTTATTGTTGCAGTAACGCCTCCGCGAACGTGAGTTCGTTCATGCTGGGGAAGAAACCAAGTCTTATCTCACGGGGCTCCGGCGAGGCTTCCAGCTCTCCGTCCTCTCCGCGGACCCCGGCGGAACAAAAAGCTCTTCTGCAAAAACCCGAAAACGACGACGACGCCGTTGTGTTCAACTTCAGTGAGTCATTTTAAACACAATACCGAGGTACTCTATATATTTTCTATCTCATGTTCTGCTTCCCTGTGTTTCGAACCCAGCTTGGTTTTTGTGTTTGTCGGATTGAGGTTTATGACTGCTATTCTTGGGTGAGTTATGTACGGCTCCGTTTTGCCGAGCGAACATGTGAGTAAAAAATCGTAGCTCCTCGGGAAATTCCGTCATCCATAGTCAACCTCTACGATGAATCTAGACTCAGATATTAAAATACTTTGAGCTGGAGTCTGATGTCAATCTCAAGTGACCGATTGGCTAGATTTCAAATTTAAACTAAAATGTAACCAATCAGATCTTTGAGAACAGTTGCAGACTCAAGCCCGAAGATGTATTACCTCGGTTACAACTATAAGAAATAATAAGCAACAAGTTTGTTAAAACGATATATATCTATAAATGTTTTGCTTCTATGCAGCGAAGAGAAACGAGACTAACATTCAATTCAACTGAATGCAATCATACGCCAAGCTGCACTAAAAAGTGTCACTCGAAGCATTGCATTTCAAGAGTAAAAATGGAAAGAACGCATTTAGTGCTGTCAAGATCTGGTGGCCTCATTTCCATACAAAATGTCGTCATAGTATTTTCATCACTTGACACTACACATTCAAAATGGCGGCTTACTTGAAGCATCCACGAGTGCTGACACGATCATTACCGAGGAGCTCCGAACGCTAATTCTAGGTTAGACGTGTCCTTTTTTAAAATTTACTTTTGTAAATCTTATATTCTCTTTTGTTTGGTATATGTGTTTTCTATATGCATTTTATACAAATAACCTAGATGCAATTTTTATTTGAATCTACACATATGTAACACACACTAATCAACTTAAGCGCATATTATCCTGCAGTCAGCAGCAAAAAACATTTCTGTCTCTTTGGAAAGGCATAGCCAGGTATTATGATCTGGATTTTTTCTCTCATATTTGCAATGGGAATGGATGGCATTACTTTGCATCTTACATACACAAAGTTATCCTCAATGTTGACGTGTTCTATGCTGTCGACATGTTGATTTACAGATGTTTCGCTACCTCGTTTAACAGTGCGTGTGTGTAGTCAATAGTCGGCATTTTGTGTCGATAATTTCTAGGTAATTTTACGTATGCATAAGATTCGTTAAAATTGCATTTAGTAAGTTTCTATCATTAACTGAAATCACTTTGAAACCTCTAAAGAATCAAAAGTTAGTGGTCACGTGGTTTTCTAAGTTTAAAAATAGCTATCTCTGCAGCGTGGCTCAGACAGAAAAAAACTGTTTGCAATGACGAGTGCTGATTTATGCTTGACTGTTCACACAGATCTAGGACTTCAGTTAACAGCATTTTGCAGAAACCTTTCACGTGACAATTATCTATTTAGTTAGTTGAAAAAAAGGAAATTGGTCCAAACCGTTGGATACCACCTTTAAAGTACATATTCGTGGGATATAAATGATTAAGTTCGTTCTCTTTATCTTTAAGACATTGTTTTTCTTTCCATTAAGTGTGCACTGAGTGTTTAAATACACGTATGCTGAATGTCCCATAGTGACTCTTGAGTAAACGCTTATATCGTTATTGTTATTCTTGGTGACGTAATTACTTACACGATTTCCCCTTATTCCTTCGCATGATAGTTCATCTTACATATATGTTGTTGCTTTTGTTTGCTTCTGCACACTACATTAAATACATAACTTTGTCTCAGTTCGTCTTGTTATCGTTCTGTTGGAATTTTTGTTTTCATTAATTTTATAATATTTTTTTGTATTTATTATCGTACATAACTCATAACAAGGTGCATGAACTGGTAGAAAATGACTCACACACATTTAAACTAAATATACCAATAAAATACAGTATAATTTTTAGAATTTTAGGATAAATAATTTGTTAAAATATTTTTTATATTGGTGTGACGTTTCTTACCTACATCAATATTCTCAAATATTACTTAAATATTTTGAAGTTTGACATTTTTCTTCTTTTTCATTAACCAATTTAATGAATACGTACAAAGGGACATAATTCTTGTAGACTTCATTTAAACAACTAACAGTTGTTTCCCCTGGCAATCTATTTTACTGCGTCGTGTACCTGTAACTGACATTGACAAATACAAGATCGTAATAATATGACTAAGGAAACAGAATATCTTTACTGACTTTAAAAATCGATGTTACAAGAACTCAGTCGATGAGCAACATTGTGCGTTATATTCTGTAGATTTCTAAGGTGTTCAGAAGGTGTTCAGGATTTGATAAACGCATGGACGAACTGATAGATGTCATTGCTATTCTTAAGCTGTGAAGACGTCTTATTTAATTACAAAGAAGCTCAGAATTCATGTAACAACGCATTAATTGATTCTGTGAAAATGTTTCATATGAGTACATTGTCTTGTGTACTTAAGAAAATAAAATAAATTAACTCTGTTGTGTGTCCTCATTTCAGCAAAGAAACCGGGCGAGTCGTTAAAGGAACGAAGGGCGAGCAAGGGCCTAGCTGATCGACGGAAGAGCAACGCCAATAAAAAGGAGAGCACCGAGGTCTGAACATTGACGCCCAAATCGAAACTCTTCGGATAATTTAGACATTGCCAACGTCCATCGTCACAGAGGAGTGACGTTAAATGACGTCATACCAGTAATTTTCTTCAAAGGACTTTCTTGTTGAAAAAAAAATTCAACAGCTCGGCATTCTTCGGATAATCCCGCAATCTGTTGACATATCTCGGAGGTGTTCGGGCAAGGGCCCTAAATAAAAAATGTCAAACATACATCGAAAATCCTAAAAGCGCATTTTTCGCTTTATCTTCATTTGTATTTAAATATAGCGTCTTGTCAGAAGTGTAATATTTTTTTTAAAGTATCCTTAAAGTATCCTTATTATTAAAATTAAGCAATTAGTAGCTGCAATGTAATTAATTAAAACCTCGTGTTTTACAAATATTTTAGTTAGTGGTTGCTTTTAGTAATTATAGAAGTGAACAAATGATAATTTGTAACAGTCGGGGCCAAAGTCTTTATACTGGGGACCAATTCCCTGTTTTCGTTTCCGTTTTAGACATATCAAAGTCGTTAAAAATGGAAGTAACATTGCATTGCTTGCTTATCCTCAATTTATGACGGTAGTTCAACGACCGGTCGGTTTGGTATAGTATAATTCCACAGGGTGCGAAGTTATGTAAACTGGTTATTGACACACTATCACGGTGAAGGCAGCACTCTACTAGCTTTAAGAGAGCAATGTCTGCGTATGACTGGAAAGCTGTTAGACGGACTTTGATATCGGGACTGCCCATATGATCGTGATTGTTTTGAAAGTGTCCGAATAACATGTAACAGTATCATTATTTGTTAACTTTTTATACGTTTCATGTCAACATAGAAAATAATATACAGTTTCATCAATTTTAATGACATTGTACACGTATAAACACATAACAATTGCTTTTCAGCCATCGTGCCTGTAATATGTATCTTATTGTTTTGTTCAATTATGTTCTTAACAGCCAATTCCCTTTTCGCTTATATAGTATGTGTGTACACTTGTTGGGCGCCAGTTTGATTGACGTGGTAAGTGTATATTGACCAATCAAAACGCTCCATTTGTGCAGGGGTGTAAATGTTTATTCGAATCGATCTTAAGATCTAGTCATTTAGAAACGGATGTGCGGTTTATACATTTGTGTTATTATCAAGTACGTGTAATTATTGTCCTTATATTTGTGTGTAATAACCTACACAATCCGCAATGTATGCAGCAAATCATTAAGATTTTAATTTAAAATATTTAAAAGTCAATATAGAATAAGTGGCAATTATATAAATATGTTTTACACTGTGCATATTTGTTTCTGCATAGATATTACAATATACATTATGTCATTCTTGATGCTTCACTTGCTTTGCCATTTTCTTTTCGTATTTTTTTTTCTTCTTTTATTTTTGTATTACCAATTGTTCGTTTCTCTATTTGTAAATCTAGTCGTTGTATGTGCATATCGATAATGATGTTGAATCACGTGAACATCTATGTCAATATTAATAAATAACAACATAATTGTCTGATGTCTTTTATTTGTATATTCCGGTAAAGTGCATAAGTGTGTCTCTGCAATATTTTTATTCTTAAAAAACAAACAAAACAAAAACAACAACAAACAATCGACGTGTACATGTACTTATAGTGCCTAGCAAAAAGGTTTGACCGGCCGCAATAGCTCAGGTGGTAGAGCGTCGGCTTGCGGATCGGGAGGTCGTGGGTTCGAACCCGGTCGGGTCAAACTAAAGACTTTAAAGTTGGTAGTTATGGCTTCCCTCCTAACGCTCGGAGCTAAGGGGACAGCATTACGCCTGACTCGTCGGTGTCAGTATAATGGACCGGCCGGGTTCAGTCCCTGGGCACCTCATAAGTGCCCCTGTGCTATAATGATAGAAATGTCGCTGCGCAGTATCGGCAAAAATGCCAGCTAATCTCATCCCATCCAAATAGTTTGTGTTGCTACTCGGTAATCCTATGTGTTTGCAGAGAATACAATATTATCGTTCAGTAAAAAACAACAGACTTAACTTAGCTGTTTACACCATAGGTACATATGGAACTATTTTTTCTCTGGATTTAATCCATTATATGTGTCTTCTAACCTGAAAAGATTATGCTAACATATGTAACGTTACTCTTAAGCTTGTCCTCCTTTCTTCTTGGTTCATCACTGTGTTTACGCTCATTTATTATATAATTGTATCATATTTTATGTCCTTATTTATTTACGTGTTTATTTATTTACTTATCTATTTATGCTCCGCTTTCTCTCTGTCTATCTCTCTCTGTCTATCTCTTTCTGTCTCTGTCTGTCTGTCTATCTATCTATCTATCTATCTATCTATCTATCTATCTATCTATCTGTCTGTCTGTCTGTCTGTCTGTCTGTCTGTCTGTCTGTCTGTCTGTCTGTCTTTCTGTCTTTCCTGTCTTTCTGTCTGTCTGCCTGTCTGTCTCTGTCTCTGTCTCTGTCTCTGTCTCTCTGGCTCTGTTCTGGTCCTGCTGTTGGCCTGCTGTCTGTCTGTCCTGTCCTGTCTGATCTGTCCTGTCTCTCTCTGCTGTCTCTCTGTCTCTCATCTGTCTCTCTCTCTCGTCTCTCTCTCTCTGTCTCTCTGTCCCTCTCTCTCTCTCTCTCTCCTCTCTCTCTTCTCTCTCTCTCGCTCTCTCCTCTCTCTCTCTCTCTCTCTCTCTCTCGCTCTCCTACTCTCTCTCCTCTCTCTCTCTCTCTCTCTCTCTCTCTCCTCTGTCTGTCCTGGGACATCTTCTCATTGTTTGTATCTTAACCTTGATATAATGTTTCATCGTTGTATGTAAATCATTGTATGTAGGTAAAATCAACTTGTAAGTTTTCAAATCTTGTAATACAAGTGTAGATTATTGTTATTGTATCATTTTATCATAACAGAATTTGAACGTGAGTTAAAGTGACATAAGAGTAATGTAGACATGTATCCTTCTACATAATTCGTAGATAATGATACATAATTCGCAAATACTACGATAAAGTTTAATAGACTTTCATACCGCCCCGACCCCCCCCCCCCCCCCCCCCCAAAAAAAAAAATAAAATAAAAAAAAAAAATCTGGATCCGCCCCTAGGAGGGGGTCCTTACTGTGTATATTTATGTACGTGTATACAGTTTTAATACAGTTTGAATTTTCTAACTGTATACATGTATAATATACATATAATATTATAATTTATCGCATGCACACGTTGGTGGTAATTGTTCGTTTTGCCAGACAATAAGCTGTTATGCTCAAGTCTAAAAAAGATCTGCACTGGTCTGTGTAAGTCTGGTTATATCATCGCGATTTATATTTCTCTTATAATGCCAATGTAAATATAAAAGAAACACTCCAATGTAAACTTTTCTTAAAGCCGACTTTACAAATAAGAACATACGTGCATTGAATGAGTATCGAAGGAAGATTACAGGCTACAAGGCAATATTTAGATGCCAATTATTTGTTTTCATAAGAGATGCCGCTTTTGCAGATGCGCACTATAACCGCTACTAACAACAAACATTTACGGTTGCTGCTCTACCTGCGCTGAATTATCACGGGCTGCACACCTGTACTCAGATATACACCCCCACCCCCACCAACAACCTAGCAATCGGCCCAATGAGACCATTGTAAGTATAAATGCACCAAACTAACCAGTATAAATTCATTGCTGGCGTTGAGCAACACTTGCTGTATCGCATTATTTTATTACGACCTAAAATAAAAACAATCGACTCAAGGTACAACGAATACACAGGGCAAGCATTGCTGCGATTATCCGAGGGAGGCATTGTTGTTGTTGCTAATCAGCGGTACGGAATAAGGTGGTTATTCACTTGTAAGGGAGGATCGTCGATCTGTATGGGTTGAATGAAGCGTGGCGGCTGTGTACAGTGGAGTAACACGGCGATACCAGTGGTTGTATACTGGGAACAGTTGTGGTAGCGTTGTGGGGGCACAAATTGGACGGGTTACAACGCATATCTGACCCAGAGGTGAATCGGGAACACGTATATGTAGTGAAATTCCAGTGACGGTGACAATCGGAAAACGAGTTTTTTCTGTCCTTTGATATTCGTTGTTGTGGGACACTGTCTCCAACACCTGTAAGAACATTCGTAATAGACATTCGGATAGACGGTGTGTTCAGTTATAGTGTAGAAGGGACAGTTGTTTCATAAACGGAGACAGTAAAGGGAGGATATAAGCGAACGGTTTATAGTCGAGTGCTGACAGAAAAGTTGCCAGACAGCTTTACAGTGGATACACACACTGGTTTTATTGTCGGTAAAGGAGTGGTTGATAAATAACAAGTGTTGATTCAAAATGGCTGAAAGCGAGAATTCCAGACCTATGCTGAAATTGAAGGCAAGGTGGTGCGAACACGCCGAGCGCTATGAGGACATGGTTAAAGTAATGGTCGAGCTGGTGAAAGGCTCCGACGGCCCTCTGGATGAAGAGGAGCGGAATCTTCTGTCGGTTGCGTACAAGAACGTCGTTGGCATCCGGCGAACGTCCTGGAGAATGATCTCCGGCAAGTTGAACGACGAGAAGGAGGAGAAATTTATCGCACTGTGCAAGGATATGAAAAATCGCGTTGAAAAAGAACTCAATGACTGTTGCAAAGACGTCCTGAACCTTCTGGACGAATACCTGCTGCCGAAGGCGCCTAAGGATGACGTCCAGGCTGAGATCTTCTACCTAAAGATGAAGGGAGACTACTATCGCTATATGGTTGAGATACTGGACGAGAATGACGCAGATTCCAAAACCAAGCTGACTGGCGAGGCACACAGTTCATACTCAAAGGCGATGGAGATTGCACAAGAGAAACTCGAGTCAACGAGTCCAATTCGGCTGGGACTTGCTCTCAACTTCTCCGTGTTTTACTACGAGATCATGGACGATCCGAAACAGGCGTGTTCTATTGCTCAGAAAGCGTTTGACGACGCCATAGCAGGTTTAGACAACGTTCCAGAGGACGTGTACAAGGACAGTACGTTAATCATGCAACTTCTTCGAGATAATCTGACGTTATGGAAGTCAGAAAACGATGACGAGGATTAACATTAAGTCTAGGTTTAAGAGATTTATGAATGTTTTGCCAGCAATTGACGTTATTTGTTCGTTTGTCTTCAGCGTCGCGTTACAAGTGACGTTCAACCTGTTCAATGTTGAATATGCGGATTTCACGTAATGCTGACGCCACATCGGGTGCATGACGTCATCAAAGGACGATGTGTTCGTCAATAACGGTTAAGTGATAGGATTTTTAGTATTTTCAAATTCGAATGTTGTTTTAAATTGTGTGTATAACCAGACTGATCAACAAACACTTTCTTCGTGAGCAATACAGAACAGAGTCTTAACATATGTGATAAACATATCACCGAGTCGTTAAACAATGTCATCAACCGTGGATTTACTTTATTATATTTGTTCTAACATATTTAACGGAAACTATATTTGACTCGTATATCAGCTTTATGTTACGTGCATTATATCATCAATTTACACATCTGTCACAAACAGATCGTAGCAAACCACTCCTTAAACTCAGTTTAACCCGTCGTCAGCTAAGCACAAATCTATCAGGCTTAGGCAGACGGTGTAGATCCCGATCAGCAGTCTTGCTTTGGGATATACTTAATCAGGATCTTCACTGTATGTTGCTAAGTCTCCTGCAATATGCGTTGTTAAAATTGTACGTATGTTGTTATGTTGTAAGCAAATAACTTAAGGTTTTGCAATGCAGCGACATCGTGATTGATAGGTAAGATAAAATAGACCCGGGTAAAATTGCCAGGTATATCTATAGGATACACATATCTTAAGTATGTATACTCAAATTCCATATAACAACTATTCGAGTACTATTTTGGCAATGTTTTTTTTCTGTCATTTTTGTACACTTTTTTATAAACATTTAAACAAAGAGAGATTATCATTTGAATAGCGCTTGTTGTACTGTATTATACCCCTAGCCATTCTAAAAATAGCCAGTTTATTATCCTTAAGTTTATTTGCATATAATAATGTAAATAGCGCAGCAAATAGCGCGCAGTTTGTGTCGCTGAAAACGATCGTAAAGTATGCCACTAAAAACTGCTCGTTATAAGCAAAAGGTGGTATCCGACCGAGAAAAAAAATCTTAAAAAACTTATAAAGTAAGTCATTCTTACCTGAAAAGGTCCTGCAAAATGCTGTTCATTGATGTCATAGATCTGTGTGAACAGTGAAAGAATAAATCACCTCCCGCCATTGCAAACAGGTATTTCATATCCGAGCCACGCTGCAGAGTTCTAAAGATAGCTATTTTTAAACTAGGAAAACCACGTGACCTCTTTTGAGATCAAGTTATATGGTCATCCGGGTAATTCGCTCTGACGCCGATATCTTTTTACAGCGACAACTACCGAGCGTTTTATACATTTTTTTCGAGATTTGTTCTGTCTTAGAATTCAGTTATCGTCCTAAAGCTTATTTATTAAGACCAACGTATGGGTTGATATAAAAATATGCCCTAATTCTCCAAAGCGGCGGATATTGTTATATGTATTTGATATAGGCAAACTGCCGGAAGTGGTATCGGACAGTTTGGCTATATCTAAATTATGTAACAGTATCTGACCTCTATTTGGGATATTTGTGCATAACGTTTGTAGCAAAAACATCATTCTTTAGATGCACCCCCCCCCCCCACCAACCAAGTAAAAAAAGTAGAGTTGTGAAAACACATACATGTAAACTTAAAAAAAAATACTAAGCTTTTAAAGTAAATTTTGTCTGTTGACTGCTTAGGTCGAATTTAGGGCCCCTTACTGTGTATGTGTATCTAGTATTTACTGCGATGAAGTTGAGTGAATCTTGATTCATAACCTCTCCCAACAAAATTTTCAGGATCCGCCCCTGTAGACAGCCCCTAGCTGTCTGATCAGGGTATGCATTGTTTGTTGCACTCTCTAGTAATATTTGGATGTAACTGCTGCATGCTGCCTGTCACATTGTAGCTTATATAAGAGACTTTTTAGGGGTTAAGTCGCCTGGGGTTCACTAGGCTTAAATATCAGGGGTTAAAGGTGGTGTCCGACAATTTGCCTATTTTAAATACCCGTGCCAATATCTTACCACCGCTTAGGGGAATTTGGTCATACTTTTTGCATAAGCCCATACTTTAGTCATTATAAAGACGATTTTGAACGCTAACTTTATTGTTAAAGGAAATCTCTAAATATCATGTCTTTTCAACTCTATAAAAAGCGCAATAGTGGTCTCTGCTAAAAATAGATATCGACGTCAGAGCGGACTAACCGAATGATTATATCAAAGTAACTCGTCGATTGGAGTTCTAAGTTAAAATATCTATCTCTGCAGTGTGGCTCGGATAGGAAACACCTGTTTGCAATGACGAGTGAGGATTTATCCTTGACTGTTCACAGAGATCTTTGGTATCAATGAACAGCATTTTGTAAGACCTTTTCATTTTTCAATGCTTTTTTTTTTGAGAAAAATATTTTGGACCAAACTGTCGGATAGCACCTTTACGTGGCCCTGGGTAATGTCGTCAGGGGCTAAGTTGCAATATACTTTAAAGGTGGCATCCGACATTTTGGATAATTTCATTTTTTTTCTCAAATAACCAAACAAGTTTTTGTCGTCTGAAAAAAAAGTATTGCTAACTGCTGTTTATTGATGCTATGGATCTTAGTGACAATTGTATCACACCATCTTCATCACTATGACAAATAGGTTATTTCTATCACTGCATACACCGCATAATAAGTTATTTTAAGCAAAATACGATTAACTTCACCACGTGAACATATGCAGTGCGCATGTTAACTATAAGCAAAGTTCTGACGTAGACATCTATATTTAGAAGAAATCCCCATTATTTATAGCTTTGTAACATAATGTTAAACATATATAACTTTGTGACGAATGAACAATTCCACGGAAGTAGTGTTTAACGTTGAATTTTATGAGCCTAAAATGTGCTTTGAGACAGAAATCATGTCCCGATTCCCACCAACAATGGTAAGATAGTGTTACGTGTAAGTGATATAGGCAAACTGTCGGATCCCACCGTTATGGCATGCAATACATAGGGAATGCAGCACTTTGCTTCAAGTTGAAACCGTCTCAAAGTAACTGAAACATTCTATGTGGGACGATGAAGCCAACAAACGAGAACAATGTATCATCGATAGAGCATGTTGCCAATGTTGTACTTATCTGTGTCAGACCTGAATCTTTAATGAAGCCATATCGACATCCGCGTTATTTAAGTAAATCGGGGGTCAATAGTGAAACTAGTCCGTGGACGAACTCCTCTCACTATCCGGAAAACTCGGTTATATTGCTTTAAAAAAGGATCACATGGTTGTGTTTGCCAGATCGGTGTTAGCTTTTAAAAATACTTCTTTTCCTCTGACTGCTAAGCTTCTCACTGCGTGGGTTCGAGTCCCGGTCGGGGCAAAGGACTTAATGTGGAAAGGTCTTCCAGCTGACTTGCGGTGTGCTGGTGGTGCTACCCAGACATTTGTCTGGGGTCTTCCTCCACCAAAATAGCTGGACGTCGCTATAACGATCATAATTGGTCGCTGAGATGTATTAAAACAACAACAACAAAAAACAACAAACTACAAACTTATTTTCCGAGCAAGTGCGAAAGATGATGCGAATGTCCGCACACTAGACAAGCGTGTTCTCTGGCTTTGATATTTTTGTGTACCTACAAGTACATGTATCTAGAGGGCAGCTTAAATTGTTTTAAAACTATCATTTGTGACTGATAATTCAAAATTTAACGCCATATCAGATAGCGTAGCTGATACAGCGTTGAGTGCAGGTACTGGAGACCCGGGCATCCAGGGGCGTGCCTTGGCGATATTTGAGTATACGCACTATTTCTATGGGGGTCCGGGAGCCGTTAATGCATTCTGGGGGTTTTAAACACGCAAAATTTGCCTATAACCATCGTTTGTAATAGAAAAGATTATCTTTTTCACTTGTCTATTTAACTTTTCATGGTATATTATGGACAGACTTATTAGAAATTAACACAATGTCAACATAACTAAATTAATTTGCGTTACGAGTAATACTAGTAAATCAAGACTGTATATATACTGGAAAAAGGTGGGTGCGAAATTGTTTGGAAGCAACTGTACGCACGTGTGTAAGTGCGTAAGCCCAGGCACGCCCATGACATCTCAAAGTCTTCAAAATGAGGGACGGTACACCACCTTTGCTTAATGCCCATGCACATCTAAAGGTCAAAGTCGTTGAAGGTCAAGTATCGAATTTGTGTTCCGCGGATAATTCAATACGTGAAAATAATAGAGGACGCATGTATTCATTGCTACTAAAAAAAAAACTCCTGACTATAAAGCCCAAGTTTACATTCTTCATGGGTTAAAACCGTGTTTTTGTTTCGATTAATACCACATGCTAACATTCAATAAGTTTAATCGTAATAAACATCTATTTTTTTTTTCAAAAATGATGAACATCAGGTTTCGGTCTTTAAAATGGTAGTGATATAGCTTTCTTGCTAAGGGTAGTTCCACGAGTGGTTGGCCCGGTGTCAGGATATTGTGACTTGGCGTGGTGTTATGCCAGGCTTTCACTGCGTGCTACTTCCATTAAATGCAACACTATATCTGCTTCAAGTGCACTACGTTTTCGATGTTGGTGTTGTTAAGCTATTGTTGGTGGGACGATAAATGCATAAAACTTGTACCAAACAGGCAAAGTAATCTTGCCCGTTTAAGTTAAACTAAATTCAGGACATACCGCGTTAACCAATTCATCATCTTTAGCGAATAAGCATGCTTGAAAGCGGATTTTTCTTTCTAATTGCTGTAACGTAATACTGGTAATATACGTTACAATCACCAGAGGACAAGTAGAAAATACACTTTACCTGCAGTGTATATTAGTAAGAATTCATAGAGCCCTGAGAAGTTAAACATACACCTTACAAATAAGAACACACGTTACACATAAGCACACACGTTACACGTAAGCACACACGTTACTTGTTCGATAACAACATACACGTTACATATTCTATAACAACATACACGTTACACATTCTATAACAACATACACGTTACACATTCTATAACAACATACATGTTACATATACTATAACAACATACACGTTACATATACTATAACAACATAGACGTTACATATTCTAAGCAACCTACACGTTACATATACTATAACAACATACATGTTACATATTCTATAACAACATACACGTTACATATACTATAACAACATACATGTTACATATACTATAACAACATACACGTTACATATTCTATAACAACATACATGTTACATATTCTAAGCAACCTACACGTTGCATATACTATAACAACATACACGTTACATATTCTATAACAACATACACGTTACATATACTATAAAAACATACATGTTACATATTCTAAGCAACCTACACGTTACATATACTATAACAACATACATGTTACATATACTATAACAACATATATGTTACATATACTATAACAACATACATGTTACATATACTATAACAACATACACGTTACATATACTATAACAACATACATGTTACATATACTATAACAACATACATGTTACATATACTATAACAACATATATGTTACATATACTATAACAACATACACGTTACATATTCTATAACAACATACACGTTACATATACTATAACAACATACACGTTACATATTCTATAACAACATACATGTTACATATTCTAAGCAACCTACACGTTGCATATACTATAACAACATACACGTTACATATTCTATAACAACATACATGTTACATATACTATAACAACATATACGTTACATATACTATAAAAACATACATGTTACATATTCTAAGCAACCTACACGTTACATATACTATAACAACATACACGTTACATATTCTATAACAACATACATGTTACATATTCTAAGCAACCTACACGTTGCATATACTATAACAACATACACGTTACATATTCTATAACAACATACATGTTACATATACTATAACAACATATACGTTACATATACTATAAAAACATACATGTTACATATTCTAAGCAACCTACACGTTACATATACTATAACAACATACACGTTACATATACTATAAAAACATACATGTTACATATTCTAAGCAACCTACACGTTACATATACTATAACAACATACACGTT